>MU887499.1:0-11147 GCA_036418205.1 Ostertagia ostertagi
TTAATTGGTACCAGACTTGTCTGGGAGGATAAAAACACTGACTTGTACATCGGCTGGCCCCCGCAAGTCATTGTATAGGCCACATCGCATTCAAACGCCACTACGAATGTACAAATGGAAGTAGAATGCGTGCCGCATCCCAAAAAGGGATTGATCAACGGCAAATGCTTTATCCTTTTTTATTAAGCGGACTGCACTGCGATTGAAAGAAAAGGAAAGCCCTCTTGATTGAATAAACAACAAAGGGAATCGCTGGTGAATTTCTTGTTAAGAAATTAACCGGCGCATCTCTCTGTTATTTATTCAATCAAGTCAAATCAGACCCCACCTCCATTCGATCGCTGCTACCCCACCAGCTCCATTCCGGTGCCTTTGAAGTTAAATCAAAATCTATGATTTGGTTTGATCCACTGAGTGATAGTTTAAACTTCTGACCAGGAATTTCACAATTGTTCGGTGCAGGGCTGGCTAGCGCTATGGTTGCCATGAGCAGTCATGAGATGTGATAGTCAGTCGCAAACATCATCCGGGCAAATATAGACAATAGATGAAGAGGTTAGAAAGTCTCTCCGACCATCTCTTCCAAGAAGAAATGAACAAGCGAATATCCATTGAATTGATCCCACGATCAACAACCTGTGATTCTTTACCGCCATCCAACTGCGCCCTGCTTAAACTCGTTGACATCGCGATTGCTTTATGTTCACAACAGCGCGACGAAAAGCTTTCACGGCACTGTTCTGATAACCGATCAGTAGGTCTGAAAGACAGATTTAAAGGACAGTTTCTAAAATCGTGCGAGAAAAAGTCTTTGTGGAAGCCTTCGTTCAAATACACCTTTGCTAAAGTTTGATGACCGCCTCACGTCGCTCAGAAACCAGGCGCTCAATGCACACTTTTGACTTCACTGATTTTTTTTCTTATTTTTTAGACTTTAGTTTTAGTAAAATTTATCACTGGTGGGTGACATCGGCTCCATCGTAACATCTAATCGTCATGAGTAGCACGAAAGATTATGACCATGGCGGTTAAAAACAAGTATTGTACGCAACAACAGCATTGTATCGAGGGAAATGAGTGAATACAATCTAGAAAGGAACGGATTTCCGTATCATATTATTCATATATTTGTTGCTGTCGTGAATTTGAAGCAGCAGCCTTAACCCTGAATTGCTTCCATCATACGAGGAATCGCGACGTATTATTTCCTGAAAGATAAGTAGAAAACACATGTGACTATTTAAAAGTAGTTTCCATGTTTTGAATTTCATCGTCAACGGCATAATATTCCAGGCGTAGGACAGGACTCGATGAGGATAGTGGTAATTACTTTTCAAAGGCAGATTTGAGCGTCGGAAAAAGGATAGAGGCTAGTCAGTGAGCAGTATAAAAGAGAAGCCATGCCCAAAACCCGAGTAACGGGACCCTTTCTTATTCGTTATTTGCGCATTCATGCGACTCCCATCGCTGTGCACTCTTCAATACTACGCTCTCTCCTTTATCTAATCATTCGCCACGTGTAGACTGCGTCGAGTGAGTAAACAGTCACTGGGCGTTCCCCGCCAACCGCGCCGAAGGGAAGGCTGTGTTTAGATGGCCGGGCGCATATTATTCGATGCGGATTGAGTGTTGGCCCGCACCCTTAGGGGTCCGCCTGTCCCTCGACTAGATATATTACTTCTTTTTCGACCTTCACTATGATCGTGGAAGCCTCCTTAGAAGAAAAAAAAAACACGAATCACGAAGAACGCTTGGAAAAAAACCCAAGTGTGAATTTCATCTTAGCTAATATACAAAAAAATCGCAGTGAATGTTTGGATGAATTCTCGCCTTGTGACATTTCGTCAAAATTAGCGCTATCAGAAGGATGCTGGGTTACCGACAAAACAGTTCGCTCTAGGGGGGGCGGACGATCTACCCTCTTCCTTCCTTCAATTGCGGCTAACGATTACGCGTGTATTATGAAATTGTTAATCCTACTCAACCAAGTAGTTTCTTTTTGCATGCTGCCGTTTCACCGCTGAACATCCTGTGTGCTTCTAGCGCAATACCAGTACCTTGAGCGATTGAGCAGATTGCTTAGGTTGGCTAATTTGGAATGCCATTTTAAGGAACAGTTATTTCGTAAGAAACGACAACAAACGTACCAATCTCGACCCACTGTTTCAGAAAACTAAAGGGTGTTGAGAACGGAACAACACACAACGGATTATGCCTCATCATAATGTTATCGTTTTCTGCAATAAATGTTATCTGTTTGCAGTGTTTACTTGTCAGTCTCACTAATTTACAACTCATTCGTTAACGCTTTCACTATGAATCACTAGTTACTAGAGTTATTCGGAGGACGGTGTCGTTTGTGGTGTGTGCTCTGCACTCAACGCGCTTCTGGTTTTCTGAAATAGAGAGTATCTTCTCCTTTTGTACAAGTGACTTTTCTCCATTCCTAACGTTATAAGGTTGTTCGGAAAAGTAATGCGGGTTTCGAGATGCCTTGCATACTTGGTATATTTTTATACTGAATCTCCGTTTAAGGCCTGCCTATATCTCACTGGCAAGCATACTATTCTATCTTCTTTCCTCTACTAAATTTGAATTTTATACTTGTTATATTGGGGCTCTTTGTTGAACTAGTGTCAATCCAGTGGTTTGGACAGGTTTTCTTCATGTGGCTGGAATGTTTGACTAATGCGCTTTACCTGTCGAGGAGACATTGAAGATGGCCTAAGATGTAACTTCAGAAGCGCCAGAAACAGCCCTTGGCTCAAAGTTAGGTTTAGAACGAAATCCGTGAACTTGGGGGAAGGTGTGAGCATGCCTTTGACTTGTTGGAGACCCTTAACACGATGGCAATGGGACGGGCGACGTCTGCGACATTTCGCGTGGGACGATGGCGCCCGATGTCGGGCGACACCCCCAAATTATAGAAATGCTTGGATTTTTTTTCTTTTTTTCACCACTTCTTTATTTATCAGGCTAATAATATTCATTTGCATTAGGTACTTCACTTGATTTGGTTTTACTATATTTTGAAAATAACAATGAACATAATATAATGCAATTAACAATTACGATTTCTCGCATGATTTGTGGCGTGTCTGAAAGCACTCGATACAGAAGAAGCCTTCGCACTTATTACATTGAGTTCTCACTTTCTTAGTATGGCATTTAGCGTAATAACGCCCATGTTCGTCGGAAAGTATGCTGACCACTTATCGATAGGCTGTAGATCGCAGGCACGTGACTCTTACAATCAATATTATCGGGAAACTCAGTGCTCATACATAAGTGTGAAAGTATAACTCCTTATAAATATATTACTGAGACTTGGAAACATCATAATATTAGTATATACAATAGTATATAGAATATTATAATTATTTTAACACTCTCATAGTGGGTCTCTTATCAAGGCTGCTGAGCAACTTGTGGCGCCAATTGGCGCCACAAGTTGTCATATTCGTGATCAGGGCCGTATTCGTGCTCACGGCGTAGAATAACCTCTACTTACAGCTTTTCGCCGAATCTGACATGAAAAGTATTCGTGGCGCCAAGATGGCGCCACGCTGGCGTCAAACTGGCGCCCAGTGACGCGAGCGCTCTGAACCATTGCCATATTCGTGATCAGCGCATTGAATTTGCTATATCTAGTAGCTTTTGCGATAAATTTACTTGCTGGTTTTTCGTGGTCCCACGCGGCAGACACCCCAAAATCCGCTTGGTCGCCAACGTGTTAAGATTCCGTAGAAGAATGATTGCAGGCTAACTGTTCTATAGCAAAGCAGTAGGACCAGGAGTAAGTATATTGAAGATATTGTGGCTGAAGGCAATTGAAGAAGTGAAAAAGCTGAACAGGTGGCTCTCCGCATGGACAGACTGGAGCATCAGCAACACCGTCTTCCCAAGAGTTCGTTCCCACGGCAGCTTTTCCGTAACGAGATACTAGAGTATTGATGCTTGTATCTGGACGGAAAATGGACTCTTTCCGATTGCAGAAAGCTGTCTCTTAAGAGTTGCCGATTAATCTTCAGAAATATCCGAAGCCGATGAGTTCAACATTAGGCCGACTTCGACGAAGCTCTCCAACCCGGCTCTTGAAACCAGGTGGATTTAACACAACACTAATGTCTCTCCATCATAGCGATGAGATGCTCTAGAAACATCAAGTTCGTCAACCGAGAGAAAGAATTAACAAAGCTCTTTTGATGATCTCAGCTACACGTCCATAATCGACTCATAAGTATTCAACAATACAGTATGTTACGAACTTTCATCACAGCCTTGCTCAGTGACCTTTTAATCCAATAACTCTCCTTTTCCAGCCCGCTTACCTCGACTATTTGTCTTCGAAATGCCATCAATGATGTGTAATGATGAACGAAAATGAATGTCGAAGATCATCGGTCCACTAGCGCTATTTTATAGTGGAAGGAATTTCAGTTTGGATACGGTGTTATAGGAAAGATTAGTGCTTTCCAATACTTTTTGCTACGACAAAAATGCTTAATTGGTGAATGTGCATCTCTGAAACATGGAGGTGCAAATCCGCACTTATTCCGAAAACCTAATAGATGCCTCTCGACAGTCCTTTGGCTTGACTCGGAAATTTCAGTAGAATATTGGGCGCATACCGTAATTCATGCTTCCATGCTAGGGAGTCTGCATTTCAATGAGAACTGTAGTTGCGAGTGTACGATGTGAGCTCTATGGCGCAGTAGAGCAATGACCAGCTGAGCTTCTCGATTACTTGTGTCGCCTTCTTTTCGTAACTCTGCGCTTGCTTGAGGTTGTGATTGCAATCTGTGTCAGTGCACGACTGTTCACCTTTCTACTATCTACTATATATAATCGGTTAAGCGGTTGTGTGTGTGTGTCTGACCGGAAATTCATAACTTCACTACCTTTGAACCCATAGCGCTCAAACTTTTAGGATATATAGGGGACCGGGAGTGAACACTGATAATGGGTGGCGGGAAGTGATAACTACTGATAGGAGCTGATAACGGACGTCGAAATGTTGATGTTACCATTTCCGTTGCACCGTTCGCGTTGACAATGGAGAGTTTGCACTCATGAATGATATGTGGAGTGAGGCGGGGACCAAGAAGTTGAGTGAACGAATGTGGTAGCAACTGATAAGAACTGATAAGGGGCGTCAAAGTGTGGATACCACCAGTTTCCTTGGTATGTGCGATAATTGGAACCTTGGCTCTCACATGTGGTATAGGGATGGGACAGGAACACGGATAGCGGATGATATTAGAAGTGATAACAAGCTATAACGGTTGATAAGGAAGGTAAGATTTTGAGTACTGCTAATTTCGTTGCAGCCTTCGTGGTGACAGTAAATATAAGCCCCTACGCGCTGCGTGGAGGCTGGACCGGGACACCGATTGATAGCGACAGTATGAGCTGATAACAGAATGACAAGGAAATAGGGAGCGTTCGAATGTAGGCCTCTCCAACTTCGTTTTATTATCACTGGCAAGCGATTAAGGGTTTAATGTAGGTGACAGAAAGTGGTATGAGCGGCAACTGTACTGATAAAAGTAGCGACGGTGCGTGCATTCAACTGAATCAGACAGGGCCCTAGCAGGTAGGTGATTTTCAATTCCCACTCTTTCATCTAAAGAAGCGAGGAAAGTTGAGCTGCTCAACTTGAAACAATACCGAATTCCAATTATATTTCCAAATTCCATCACAGCTCGGTTAGATGCTGACTGATTGGTTAAATTTAACTTACCCACCGATTCCCTATCCCTCTATTATATAAAGCGCTAACTTTGTGTGTCGGTTTGTGTATCTGTATGTGTGTGTGTGAGTGTGTGTGTATGTGTGTCCGTCCGCAAAATGAAGTGAGTGAGAAGGAAGCTCATGGGATAAACAAACCGCTAACAAATCGGGTAGCTTACAGGATTTGAGATATCAATGTTTTGTAGCAGGATAGTTGTGATAACACTCTTAGGGCTATATAAACACCTGCTTAGCACACTTCCGTTCATTCCACATGGTGCTGCAGTGGCAGCTGGAGGGCAGTGGAGAGAGGAAGGGAGGATGAGGAAGGGAAGCGAAAAATCTACCGTCATATCATGATTGTGTCCCTTCTACTGTATGAAACACCATTGTGTTGCATACGCGTCACTTCCAGGAGGTGTGTTGGTGTCACAGGAGGAAGGGACCATAGCGGAGGATAGAAAGCTTGCGCAGGAAAGGAAGGTCCCGGCGGTTGACGGGGGACTAATCTGGTATAAGTATAACGCTAAGCGGTTGTTGTGTGTGTGTGTGTCTGACCGGAAATTCATAACTTCACCCCCTTTGAACCCAGAGCGCTCAAACTTCTAGGATATATAGGGGGCCAGGTGAACACTGATGACGGGTGGCGGGAAGTGATAACTACTGATAGGAGCTGATAACGGACGTCGAAATGTTGATGTCACCAATTTCGTTGCACCGTTCGCGTTGACAGGTGGAGAGTTTGCACTCATGTATGATATGTGGGGTGAGGCGGGGACCAAGAAGTTGAGTGAAAAATGTGGTAGCAACTGATAAGAATGTAAGGAGCGTGAAAGTTTGGACCAATCAGACATTTTGTATTGGCCTATGGCGTGTTACATTGGAGCCTTGCTCTTATATCTGGTTATAGGAAATGGACGGGAACATCGGATAGCGTGTATATCAAACAGTGACAACGAGCGATAGTTGTAAGGAAGTTTAGGATTTTTACTGCTAATTTCGTTGCAGCAGCCGTTGTGACAACGTAAATATTAGCTCCTACACGTTGCCTGGAGGTTGGGACCGGGACACCGATTGCGAACAGTATGAACTGATAACAAATGACAAGGAATGATAAGAGCGTTTGAATGCAGGTCTCTCCAACTTCGTTGCAATTTTCACTGGCAAGCGATCAAGGTGGCGAGGGTTGAATGTAGGTGACAGAAAGTGGTATGAGCGGCAACTGTACTGATAAAAGTGCGACAGTTAAGCGTGCCTTCAGTTTAGCTGAACCAGTTCCTAGCACGTGAATGTGTTCCATTCCTAACCTTTCATCTAAAGAAGCAAAGAAAGTTGAGCTGCTCAACTATCTGGACTTGGACCAATAGCGAATTTCCATATATTTCCAATTCCATCACAGCTCGGTTAGATGCTGATTGATTGGTTATATTTCACTTACACACCGATTCTTCAATTGTGGAAATTCTATAAACCGCTAAATCATCCGAGCTCGATATCAATGCTAAATGTTTACGAAGTCATGATAAGTGCAATTTTCATTCCGCATGCTACTGCGCGCATTACGCTACAATCTTCAGCAAAATTGGACAGCCTTTGAAATTCATGTGACACATCTTCCAAACATCTTACTGTTAGTTTCTCAGCCACGTGACCTAATATTCAGCAAGTTGTCCACTTTCACTAGCTACGTGTATGTGATGGCGCCAGGACTTTGGTGCGGAGATAAATGGTATCACTTCATAAACGATATGAGTTGCAGCAGTATTGCAGCGAAGATCTGAGGACCCATGTCGTGAATACCTTCTTACAAGAAAATTTGATTTAAAGTAAGCATTCAATGCGAGTGCGCCCATATTGAAGCTGCAACAAATGCGCTTCTGGGGACGTGGCAGCCATATAGGTGCCACGTGAACAATCGCTTGTAGGCGCTAGAATGGAGATAGGTGCAAACTCTAATCGAGTTGGATTTTACTATAATTTACGAGTCGCTTTTAAATTTGCTTCACGGGAAAAGTGAATAAATGCTCTCTTTTCGTAACCACTATTTGTCGTTCTGATCGAAATCCTACTGTTATATGTTTAGATAATCTTTACGCATTGGACATTGCAGAAATTATTTTGTGACATTCATGTTTTTGTTCATTTACAAAACAAAATCTGCGGTTATGTGGTGAGGCGGCGGCGCCCACAAAATCGCGTCCGTCCCACGCGACCGAAAAGTGGAAAAGGGGCGTCGTCGTGAATGTGTTAATTTCCTTTGTGCTTCCTGACTCTCTTTTTGATGAAGGTAGCAAACCTCAAGATGCGAACAAGGGCTGACCGTACAACGTTGAATGTCAGTACTCTTCTCCCTTGTTGGATGATATCACAAACACAACTAAAGCGGCAGTAAGCCTGTGGAATGAACGCTTGAACGAAAATTTGCTCAAAAAAACAACGCCCCACAGCACCTTCAATTCATTGAATCCGGAGAGCCCTCTTCAATGAGTACCCACTTTTGTAAGAGGCTGTATTATAGCTTGGAAACTCCGACACAATTGGAAGCGACATTTATGGTTGACCCACCCAATTTACTATACTACCCGCGCCCATTCTGCTCGGAGCGTAGCCAATTACAGCTACCACAAAAGGAGTGGGCGCAAAAATTCCACAGGTACTCACAGTCTGTTAGTGAGTTGGGGTGAGGCTCCAGGTCTTACTATCTCTCGAGTTGGACCGGATATGTAATCGTAAAGAGCTTTGCGGAGAATGATACTTTACTCTGATGAGGCCGCTCTGAAAGGCCAGCATCGTGTATTGTGACCAGTGTCACGTTGCATTGTTTTGCCATATTTACCGTTCGAGCGACTTTTATCCTGAGGCTCACGAGTTCTTTTTCCACTTCTGATTTCTTTTCATATACGTCAGCATTCGCTTTGAACACGATTTCGAATAGTGCCAACCAACCTGGTGTATTTGAATGCGTTCCAGTCTTCTCCAACTGATTTCCTTCCATGTTTAGTCCTTTAAAAGCACAACACACGATAGTTTAGGTGGACAAATACCTTTTACGGGTAGTATAGAGGCCATTGGCCGCAGAGATCTCGTGCTTCCGATAGAAACTGTGTGACAGGAGCACTAGCTTTTCAAACGCTTATATTCTTCCATGCTGCTTCGCAAACCGCAAAGTTGTCTGCCTGCTCTTCATTATTTTGTACTCACTCTCTTCTATCGTGCAGATTGCAGTCCTTTGAGTAAATATATAGGGAAATTCTTGATTTCCACGACATGAATATGCCAGTTGTGATCACTGGAGGGAACATACAATCAAGATTCAGTTTCTGAAGTGAACCATGCTTACGTGGACTAAGGACGGTCGATAGGTAGCCAAACGTGGCCAAAGGCAGCGCATGGAAAGATTTTCATGCGCTGTTTTGCCCATTTGGCCATTAAGCAACTGTACCTTCAACAGGGTTGGCATGAGTGTTAATGATGGCCAGAACAGTCAAAAAAGACAAATTGCGAGAGAGCACAGCTGATCTCATTACATCAATGCACGTTTTTCGCCATACAACATCTCGCGTGGTGGGAAGCGTTGGAATCGGAGTCGGTAGTTGCAGGCCCGTAAGGCCGCCCTAACCGCGTAATTTTGCCACGAAGCTGGAGTGATCTAGGTAGTTACAGACACAATGTCCCTCGTGGTATCCCGCCCACTAGTCGGGCATCGAGGTTTGCTTTAAGCGCCGTGGAAGAATCAGGTGAGGAGTGTTAGATTCTGGAGAGTTATAAATACAGAAGTATGGATAGAGTTAGGATGCATTGAAGGGGGGAGTGGTTGAAGTCCATTTACCTCGTGTGCGAAGGCTTTGTAGTGTGTAATGCTTTGATAAAATTTATCAAAAAACAAAAGTTACAGCTTTATTTTAGCCACCGTCCACACTCTTTCCGCATATTTGGCAGCGCTCTACGTCAACATCGGTCTACAAAAACAACTGCAATAAATGCATTTTGGCGTAAAACTTCGTCGCGAGCTTGAATGATCAAATTTTTTAATGAGATGTCTCGTACAAAACGCTCACTTTATCTGTAGGCGTTTTCAATGTGGCGCGAAATGCCATACTCCACATCACACCTTGTAAAAATTGTCTTCATACCTTTAATCATTGAAGAAGTTATCTTCGGATTAGATATATCGATAAGTAGTCCATCGCGAGATTTTGCACGTTGTAATCCTAATAGGGATTTAAACGGATAGCAGGGGATTGTCGCCAGGGTTCATAACGAGTTTTCTGGAGCTGGAAAATGCTACGTTTCTCATGCCTAAGCATTCTTCGATTTTCCTATGACATTTGCTACTGGGTGATGCTAGGAAGTATTTGTGAGATAACGCATCAGAGAAAGGGGCTGGTGGGTAGCTCAAAAAACATTGTGGTGAAGTATGTGTATACTCTGATTCCGAAGAACCAGAAGTGCGTCGAGTGCAGACCTCGCATCACATGTGACGACGGCCTTCACTAAAATGCATTATTATCTGTCAACGTGATTTTTGTGGTTTTGTTGGGGAATCGTTGAGGAAATTTTCAAATACGACCTCTAACAGTAAAGGGTGTCATACGCAACCTCACCTCTACTTGCGGGGCTATCAGGAGACGTGAATGCTGTCGCAAAGCGTGTTTTGACGTTGTAAGCAGCTTTTCTATTGGCATATAGATTGAAAATTAAACCAAAAAAATTAAGTATATGAAATGGCCAGAACTGTTTAAAGAGAACGAATTTTTCAACTCAACCAGCATTTGGAAGTTTCTCGAGAATGCTTTCTCTAATAGGAATTCCGCGAAAAATAGTGAAAAATGACTATTTTGAGCTAATATCGAAGCAAGTTTGAGATATGCAAGTTTTTATTCTCTCGAAAAGCCACATCTTCCTTCAAATTCTCCATGAGAGAAATGATGTGGCGCTGAGCTGGAGGATTCATTTTTTATCAGAATTACTTGGACCATCAGTATTTGGAAAATGGCTCTGTTGAGGATTAGTCCTGTACCACCAATTCCTGTATCGCCAATTGATTCTGCTTCGCTGCATTTTCTCTCATTCAACCACCATAGCCTTTTCCGTAAACAAATTTGCACAAAACAAAGAGCTCCAGAGTTAACAATTTCTTTCTTTTTTATAAGAGTAAATTATACTAACTGTAAGCTATGAATTTCAACAGATCCATACTGATGAAGTTAAGATTACATTTGCATTTGTTTTTGAAAAGTAGGTTTCTACCCGTCACTTTATCAATGCCATCCGTGAACCTCCAATCGTTTTGGAATGCGCCATGCATTCGATTCGCCATGCGCAGCGTGTCGCGGCTCCTATCCGCTCTCGAACGAACTACCGCTGCTTTGATCACTGCTGAACTTTCACTGCTGAACTCAAAACGTTTTTTC
>MU887513.1:0-10101 GCA_036418205.1 Ostertagia ostertagi
GAAGCAGTACGAAAGGAACGTCCGGAATGTACTCAGCGCCTTCCTTTCCCAAGATAAAGCGCGATCTTTGCACTACAAGGTCGACTGCCCTCTCTTGGAAGAGTGGTCATGCCACGCTCCCATCTCAGCCGTGTAACTTTCATTAAGCTCAGTCAGTCCAAGCAGTCTCTCCGGTGGTCTCTCCTTTGGTTGTCAGTCCCACTCATTCCGAAAGGAAGACGCTAAGTCATTCCCAAAAACCTACATATCATCGGTTATGAGGGTGCCTACATGGTAGAATATTTGAATCTAGAAGAAATGAAGTTTTACTAAACTAAAGTGCCTAAGGGCGGCAAGAAATTATCGGAAGATAGTTCCTGAAAGGTATGTCGCAAGGAGATGGGCCAAGGTTTTGCAACCCCACACCATCTGGTAGGTTCCCTTTTGGAGCAGGGGGTTTTCTTGTAATCAAAGAGTGTTTCGGGAAATCTCTTATTCCAAAAAAAAACTTATTTCTGCTATTCGAATCTAAGGGGTATCCCGAGTTTTCCTCCAAGCTGTACCTCCTCTGTCCCGTTGATCATCGATCTGCTCGAGCAGGCCCGACAAGCTCTCCATTCGTCCCTACCGAAGGCAAACGTGGTCTAATAGATCACCCACTATACATAGTGCCCAAAGTAAAAAGTACAGAAAGCAATGGAAAGAGCCTGCAATAATGCACGTGTGGTTGAATTGAATTCCCGAACTCACGATAAGGTTTTCATACCTTTCTTGCTTTTTTGTAGGTTCCGCCATCCGAGGAAGAAGGGTGATCAAGGTTTTCTCTGGTTCCTGTAGAGACGAAGTTCAAGGTTCAAATGCCACTGTACTGTAGCTTTGAACAATTGTCGAATACGTGGCGTTCTATTCGCTTTTCGGGCAACACATCCAACCGTTCATCTTCTAAATAAAACAACTATAATTTTTCCCGTATTTTCGTTTTTTATCTCACCCTTAGCTAGTTTGACTAGAGGTAAGTAAGTAAATCATTGAACTTCAATGAGGTAATTCAGGAAGAACACATTAAAATGAGTAATCAGGAAGAAGCGAAATGTGCATGGTAGTATGGCTTGCTTTAACGCGAATGGTGTGGATAGACTCCTGGTCCGTACCGCTTCCTAATCTACAAGCCTTCCACTCCTGCAGTTGTCAAGTTGTTATCTCAGTCTAGGGTTGAGACGCTACATCTGCAACTATTTGCCCACCAACTGCTCGAATCGTAAAATAAACCAATTAACCTACCCTGCAGACATGCAGGCTGATTATGCACTGTGCGAACTGCCCGATTTGATCGGATTTATTTGTGTGCTAACACGCCATTTAGCATTACACCATGTTCCAACACCCCCTTCCTGAATTACTTCATCAAGCTCTTTGATGTTCTCATCTAGTCAAACTGCCTAGTGCTAATATTTAAAAGAATACAGTGCGTATCATAAGTATAGACGCACCCCTGAAAGTACCACAGCTGACATTCATAGAAGTTCCCGACAAACAGGCTTATCACCATCTGAATCAGCATGCACGAAAACCTATGTTTACCAGCTTCCACGTGAATTGGAAGGAATTCGGCTTTTTCCAACAGGTGAACATTATTTTGCCTGTATCAAAAGTATAGACGCACTCCATTAACTTGGTTAAAATAATAGGCTACACATGAACAACTTTCCATTCCAGCAAACAAATAACTAGGGATGAGTACTCTGCACAATATCGAAAAATGCCACGAGGTCCACATTCGTTAGAAGCCGAGTAGGTACAGGTTCGCGCCCTGTACACAGCATACCTAAGCAATCGTCGAAATGCTGAACAACTGCAGCGTTCATCAAGGTCTATCGACCGATTTCTACATGACCCAGGATACTGCGGGAGAAAAAAGAGTTCTGGGAGGCCGAAGAAGCTAACTCCACAGCAGGAACGTGCGATTAGACGCCTCGTTTCCAAGTCGACTATCAGCGTCACTCGTCACTTGAGTTCGAGCCACCTTACCGGGTCCTTTGTCCAGAATGACGATAAGGAGGGCAACAACAACATAGTAGTTAGGTGTCGTCTCCGCCCAGCTCTTCCACTTACCGACGCCTACAAGGAGGCCCGGCCCAGTTTGCCAGAAAGAACATGGCAACAAATTGATCGAAGATACGCGTCCTCCTCATAAAGCTCTCTGAGTTGAAATTTCCTGTTTAGGTCATATTTTCTGACGAGAAAATAGTTCAACTTGGATGGCTCAGATGGAAATGCGTTCTACTTGGGAGATCTCCGCAAGGAACTGAAGTACCTCAGTAGACGTGATTTCGGTGGAGGGTAGCGTGATAGTTTGGTAGGATTCCGTCGGAACTGGAAGCTTGAGATCGCCTTCACCTCCACTCATATGGACTCGTCGGACTACCAGGACGTGCTACGTCGTCATCTACTACCTTTTCTGGCACGTCCCGAAGAAGGAGAATTCGTTTTCCAACAAGACAACGTGGCGACCCACGAGAGCAGGTCCACAAAATCATGGTTAGAGGAGCGAAATATAGTCGCCATGGACTATCCTGATAATTATTCATAGAGAGCATCTGGGGCATCTTTGTCGGAGATGTTTACCACCAGGGAACAACTTCTGATAGAGTGAGAGATCTCAAGATGGCAATTGGTCAGGCATGGGATTGTTTGGATGTGCAATTGCTGTATAGATTAGTTGAATCAATGCCAAATCGAAATTTTTGAAATCACTTTTAAACATGGAGGAACAATTAATTATTAAGAAGTTGTTATATGTTTGTTTTCATAACAAATGTATTAGATTTCCGAGGTGCGTCTATACTTTTGATACAGGCAAAATAATGTTCACCTATTTAAAAAATGCCGAATTCTTTCCATTTCACGTGGAAGCTGGTAAACATAGGTTTTCGCGCATGCTGATTCAGATGGTGATGAGCCTGTTTGCCAAGAACTTCTGTGAGTCGGCTATGGTATTTTAGGGGTGCGTCTATACTTATGATACGCACTGTATAGAAGTAGGGCGGAAGTGGTGTAGTGGCAAGTGGCACGCTTACCACGCGAGCGGTCCGGGGATCAAATCCTGGGTCGTGAGTCGCCCGGGCCAACCAAGCCTTCCATCCCTCCGGGGTCGGTTAATTGGTACCAGACTTGTCTGGGAGGATAAAAACACTGACTTGTACATCGGCTGGCCCCCGCAAGTCATTGTATAGGCCACATCGCATTCAAACGCCACTACGAATGTACAAATGGAAGTAGAATGCGTGCCGCATCCCAAAAAGGGATTGATCAACGGCAAATGCTTTATCCTTATCCTTTTTATAGAAGCCAGTATCGCGCCAGCGCCGTCGCTCAACATGGTTCAAGGGTCCAATCTTGCACCAACACGGAAGCCCTTCACTTCCTTGGAAGCAGTTCTTCACTGCTGTTTTTGCACAGAAGAATGCAGTTATGTGGCTTACCTCCCCGCAATCAAGCCTCGACTTCCGCCATCACCGTGTCCGATCTGTCAGCAGCAACATTGGAAGAAGGATTGCCCACAGAACCGCAACGCTACCAGTGCCGCTCAGGAGTCAAGGACTGCGCCACGACGTCGCATCAAGCAGTCATCACCGCGCACGTGGTACCAACGAGCCATCGGCCGCTCTGGAGATGTCCAAAAGTACCTGGAAGTTCACATCAATGGACATCCCACTCGCCTCCAGTTGGACACCGGCGCCGACGTCACCATCATTTCTCGCCCAACCTGGATGCAACTCGGAAGCCCGCGTCTACAGAAGACTTCCGACGTCTTCAAAGGAGCCAACGGTCTACCACTACCGATTCACGGAAAATTCGACGCTGTTTTCGTGGTAGTGGACAACCAAGGAAAGGCTCATCCTGGACAAGGCGTCTGCTACGTCTCCGACGACAACGACCTTCTCGGCATCACATGGATCGAACAAATTCAGGATTTCAACTCAGTTCTGAAGAGATTCAATATCCAGAAGGTGCAGACGCTCGACTACGACGCAATCCGAGACCAGACGATCGCCAAGCTGAAGCACCACTTCATGGATGTCTTCAAGCCAGAACTTGGATGCTGTACCAAGGCCAAGGCGACGCTCTACCTCAAGCCCGATGCTCGCCCGGTTTTCATCAAGAAGAGACCGGTTCCCTACGCCTCTGTACCGCTACTCGACGCCGAGATCGACCGTCTCGTGGCACAGAACGTCATCTCCGCCGTCGACCATTCGCAATGGGCCGCGCCAATCGTCGTTGTGAAGAAGGCCAATGGATCCATCCGACTTTGCGCCGACTTCTCGACGGGACTCAACGACGCATTGCTGTTGCACCGACACCCATTGCCCACCGCAGCAGAGGACGTCTTCACCAAGCTCAATGGCGGAACCGTCTTCTCTCAGATCGACTTCGCCGACGCCTACCTACAGGTCGAAGTCGACGACGACTCCAAAGAGCTCCTCACAATCAACACGCATCGAGGACTCTACCGCTACAATCGCTTGCCGTTTGGAGTCAAATCAGCGCCTGGCATCTTCCAGCAGATCATCGACTCCATGATCTCTGGACTCAACGGCGTTGCTGCCTACCTCGACGACGTCATCGTCACCGGCCGCACACTCTCCGAGCACAACGCCAACCTGGAAGCCCTCTTTTCAAGGATATCCGCCTACGGCTTCCGCGTCCGTATCGACAAGTGCCACTTCGTGATGACCCAGTTGACCTACCTTGGAAACGTCATCACCGCTGCTGGACGCCGACCCGATCCCAAGAAGATCGATGCCATCACTCAGATGCCAAAACCGAAGGATACCGCCCAGGTCCGGTCATTCCTCGGTCTGATCAACTACTACGGAGCGTTCGTCCCAGAGATGCGCCAGCTTCGTGCACCGCTCGACGCACTACTCAAGAAGGATGCTCCGTTCAACTGGAATCCCGAATGCGACGCCGCTTTCGAACGCGCCAAGGAAGTGCTCGCTTCGGACCTGCTCCTGACTCACTACAACCCAAATCTGCCAATCGTCATCGCGGCCGACGCTTCAGACTATGGAATAGGAGCAGTAATCTCTCATCGTTACCCGGATGGAACAGAGAAAGCTGTCTACCACGCTAGCCGCTCTCTCACTGCCGCAGAGAAGAATTACGGTCAAATAGAGAAGGAAGGGCTCGCACTCATCTACGCCGTGCGCAAGTTTCACCGCTATATTTACGGACGCCACTTCACCCTTCTCACGGACCACAAACCACTCTTGGCTATATTCGGATCGAAGAAAGGAGTCCCTGCCTACTCGGCGAATCGCCTTCAACGCTGGAGACTTACGTTGCTCGCCTACGACTTCGACATCGAGTACCGGAGCACACCAACTTTTGGAGCTCTCCTGGCTCTCTTCGGCGGAGGATGTGACGAGCGAAGCGGGTGTGACTTGTAGCGTCCAGCGCAGAGACGAGCAAGCGTGTCTTCATCACTTCGTCCATCCCTTGACAGTCGACCATGAAACACGTCCTTGTGCCGATTGAACCATAGCTCGAAGCAGTCATCTTGATCAGCGTCGTAGGAGAACTTCTCGATTCTCCTTGAGACCCGGTCGAATACGGTCTCTTGCGGCGCGACTGTGGGCGTGGCCATCTTCTGGAGCAGGTCGACGAGGAGCTTCTGTTGAGCGGCCATCATCTGCAGCAGGTCCTTGAAGTGAGTGTCTTCTTGCATCCCGGCGAAGGCGGCGTGGTCCTTGAAGTCGTTGTCCTGATCGCCAGTTGTTGTGTCCTTCGGAAGACGGGCAGTAGCAGAATATTTATTGGAAGACATTGAACTGAACTACAATGAAACTGTACACTTATATACCGTACTGGCCCGCCAGATCTCTGGTCAAAATCTAGCAGGTCGCGTAGGTTACAGATCAAGTACAAAAGAAAGAGATCACATGGTGTCCCAACACCTCCCCCCTAAGATTGACGGCTCTGGTACGACTTGGCGTACGGGTCAATCTGAAGGTAATCAGGAGGGCGTCGAGTGCGGCTCGATCGTCGTCCGGGTGCGGTGGTTGGGAGGCACCATGTGATCTCATTTCTTTTGTAGTTGATCTGTAACCTACGCGACCTGCTAGATTTTGACCAGAGATCTGGCGGGCCAGTACGGTATATAAGTGTACAGTTTCATTGTAGTTCAGTTCAATGTCTTCCAATAAATATTCTGCTACTGCCCGTCTTCCGAAGGACACAACAACTGGCGATCAGGACAACGACTTCAAGGACCACGCCGCCTTCGCCGGGATGCAAGAAGACACTCACTTCAAGGACCTGCTGCAGATGATGGCCGCTCAACAGAAGCTCCTCGTCGACCTGCTCCAGAAGATGGCCACGCCCACAGTCGCGCCGCAAGAGACCGTATTCGACCGGGTCTCAAGGAGAATCGAGAAGTTCTCCTACGACGCTGATCAAGATGACTGCTTCGAGCTATGGTTCAATCGGCACAAGGACGTGTTCATGGTCGACTGTCAAGGGATGGACGAAGTGATGAAGACACGCTTGCTCGTCTCTGCGCTGGACGCTACAAGTCACACCCGCTTCGCTCGTCACATCCTCCCGAAGGAGCCAGGAGGCCAAAGTTGGTGTTGCTCCGGTACTCGATGTCGAAGTCGTAGGCGAGAGCAACGCGTAAGTCTCCAGCGTTGAAGGCGATTCGCCGAGTAGGCAGGGACTCCTTTCTTCGATCCGAATATAGCCAAGAGTGGTTTGTGGTCCGTGAGAAGGGTGAAGTGGCGTCCGTAAATATAGCGGTGAAACTTGCGCACGGCGTAGATGAGTGCGAGCCCTTCCTTCTCTATTTGACCGTAATTCTTCTCTGCGGCAGTGAGAGAGCGGCTAGCGTGGTAGACAGCTTTCTCTGTTCCATCCGGGTAACGATGAGAGATTACTGCTCCTATTCCATAGTCTGAAGCGTCGGCCGCGATGACGATTGGCAGATTTGGGTTGTAGTGAGTCAGGAGCAGGTCCGAAGCGAGCACTTCCTTGGCGCGTTCGAAAGCGGCGTCGCATTCGGGATTCCAGTTGAACGGAGCATCCTTCTTGAGTAGTGCGTCGAGCGGTGCACGAAGCTGGCGCATCTCTGGGACGAACGCTCCGTAGTAGTTGATCAGACCGAGGAATGACCGGACCTGGGCGGTATCCTTCGGTTTTGGCATCTGAGTGATGGCATCGATCTTCTTGGGATCGGGTCGGCGTCCAGCAGCGGTGATGACGTTTCCAAGGTAGGTCAACTGGGTCATCACGAAGTGGCACTTGTCGATACGGACGCGGAAGCCGTAGGCGGATATCCTTGAAAAGAGGGCTTCCAGGTTGGCGTTGTGCTCGGAGAGTGTGCGGCCGGTGACGATGACGTCGTCGAGGTAGGCAGCAACGCCGTTGAGTCCAGAGATCATGGAGTCGATGATCTGCTGGAAGATGCCAGGCGCTGATTTGACTCCAAACGGCAAGCGATTGTAGCGGTAGAGTCCTCGATGCGTGTTGATTGTGAGGAGCTCTTTGGAGTCGTCGTCGACTTCGACCTGTAGGTAGGCGTCGGCGAAGTCGATCTGAGAGAAGACGGTTCCGCCATTGAGCTTGGTGAAGACGTCCTCTGCGGTGGGCAATGGGTGTCGGTGCAACAGCAATGCGTCGTTGAGTCCCGTCGAGAAGTCGGCGCAAAGTCGGATGGATCCATTGGCCTTCTTCACAACGACGATTGGCGCGGCCCATTGCGAATGGTCGACGGCGGAGATGACGTTCTGTGCCACGAGACGGTCGATCTCGGCGTCGAGGAGAGGAACAGAGGCGTATAGGGAACCGGTCTCTTCTTGATGAAAACCGGGCGAGCATCGGGCTTGAGGTAGAGCGTCGCCTTGGCCTTGGTACAGCATCCAAGTTCTGGCTTGAAGACATCCATGAAGTGGTGCTTCAGCTTGGCGATCGTCTGGTCTCGGATTGCGTCGTAGTCGAGCGTCTGCACCTTCTGGATATTGAATCTCTTCAGAACTGAGTTGAAATCCTGAATTTGTTCGATCCATGTGATGCCGAGAAGGTCGTTGTCGTCGGAGACGTAGCAGACGCCTTGTCCAGGAGAGCTTCCTTGGTTGTCCACTACCACGAAACAGCGTCGAATTTTCCGTGAATCGGTAGTGGTAGACCGTTGGCTCCTTTGAAGACGTCGGAAGTCTTCTGTAGACGCGGGCTTCCGAGTTGCATCCAGGTTGGGCGAGAAATGATGGTGACGTCGGCGCCGGTGTCCAACTGGAGGCGAGTGGGATGTCCATTGATGTGAACTTCCAGGTACTTTTGGACATCTCCAGAGCGGCCGATGGCTCGTTGGTACCACGTGCGCGGTGATGACTGCTTGATGCGACGTCGTGGCGCAGTCCTTGACTCCTGAGCGGCACTGGTAGCGTTGCGGTTTTGTGGGCAATCCTTCTTCCAATGCTGCTGCTGACAGATCGGACACGGTGATGGCGGAAGTCGAGGCTTGATTGGGGGAGGAAGGCGATGCTTCTTCCTCTTTTGGACGGTGCGGATTTCCGGGGTAGTTGACTGCTTCGACGATTCTGGAGTCATCCTTGACCGATTTCCAGGCGTGGAACTCCTTAGCCAAATCGTCGACAGTGATCTTCTCGTCCTCGTCCAGCTTGCGAAGGAAGCGAACACGATAGTCGGCTAGCTCTGGGGCTTGGAAGGCGAACACCAGGGCCAGGCATTCTAGCGTTTCCTGTCTGATGTCCTTGAAGTTGGCCTCTAGAGCGCGAGCCTTGAGCAAATTGACGAAGTTGTCGATGTCCTCGTTGGGCGAGAAGCTCATCCGGAAGCATTCGAAACGGCGGCGGAAGACGCTCTTCTTGGTGCCGAATAGCGCCTTCAGGGTTGCGACAGTATCCGTCCAGTTCAGCTCTGGCTCCTTCGGGAGGATGTGACGAGCGAAGCGGGTGTGACTTGTAGCGTCCAGCGCAGAGACGAGCAAGCGTGTCTTCATCACTTCGTCCATCCCTTGACAGTCGACCATGAACACGTCCTTGTGCCGATTGAACCATAGCTCGAAGCAGTCATCTTGATCAGCGTCGTAGGAGAACTTCTCGATTCTCCTTGAGACCCGGTCGAATACGGTCTCTTGCGGCGCGACTGTGGGCGTGGCCATCTTCTGGAGCAGGTCGACGAGGAGCTTCTGTTGAGCGGCCATCATCTGCAGCAGGTCCTTGAAGTGAGTGTCTTCTTGCATCCCGGCGAAGGCGGCGTGGTCCTTGAAGTCGTTGTCCTGATCGCCAGTTGTTGTGTCCTTCGGAAGACGGGCAGTAGCAGAATATTTATTGGAAGACATTGAACTGAACTACAATGAAACTGTACACTTATATACCGTACTGGCCCGCCAGATCTCTGGTCAAAATCTAGCAGGTCGCGTAGGTTACAGATCAAGTACAAAGAAAATGAGATCACATGGTGTCCAACATTAATTTTTAACCGTCGAGTTATGGCGGAAAATACCAAATCTGAAAAATAAGCGGCGCATATTATTGAGAAGCCTAATAGCAAGAGATTTAGAAGAGGTCGGGATTAAGGGAGTAAGGTCTCATCATTAATTGTTTTCTCTTCGAGGCGAGTAAGCGAGTTCTTGAGTTTCCGCGAGGAGAAAACAGGTGGAGGAAGTGTAATCAGGTTTGATTGTTTTTTGACGTCTGAAACCTTCCATCAGCTTTAAATATGGTCGCAAGGAATGTGGAGCAAATTAAAGTTCTGTAGAAGAGGCGGTGGTTCTTTTAAAGGCAAAATCACGCGGCTCAGATAAGGCTGGGTATTATGGGCGATTGAAAATGAGTATAGAGAGATGCGAAGTGGAACGACAGTGGAGAAAAAAGAGAAAAACCGTCGACAAGGCCGTTAACAAAACCCTCTTTCCCACTAGCAGTGAAGGAGGCTGGCTTGGGGAAAGAGGCACGTACAAACAAGTTTTCTGGAGATGTCAGTCGTTCTATCGGTTGATACGGCAATCAACCTAGCTGATTTCACACGTTATGCCAGCCACGCACCACTTCCGGAGGTGGGCGGTCCCGGATTGACCAGGCGGCCGAAAGCATTGAAACCCAC
>MU887522.1:0-11426 GCA_036418205.1 Ostertagia ostertagi
AAAACCAAAGACAGTCTTTGGACACTTCGGTGACCTTAACGTCCTCCCATCTCTACCGACTTCTTGAAAAAAAGATGTACAAGTAATTAAGGGTTACCAGCAGAGCAAGAGCACGGGCACAATGAATAGTTCCGTTCAGACTTTAGATTCCGTCATTCCTTGCTCGCTGCGCTGTTCATTTTTTTCTGTTAAGTTTTTGAACACAACACTGAATCCTGAACAAAAATATGGCCTCAGACGGCAAAGTTTTGTTTTGCTCAAAATGTCTAGCCATTCTTAAAATTTTAAACAAACTCTCAATGCTGAGGAGCCGCTTCCCAAGCACTTCCCTCTCAACTCTTCGACAACACAGCAATGCTGCTCCCGCATATGCTCCTTACGAAGCTTTTGCGAACAGATGGAAATGCAAGGAACATTGGTGAACTTGGAGAGTAGTCAAAAAAGGCGGCAAAGCCGGCTCTACAAAGATTGATGACATTTTCAGGCGTGTCTTTTGCTGCCTAAAAGGAGGACACGTGTGAATCACCACAGTGAGGGGGTGAGAACGGAAACGAGTCAAAGCGCAGATGTTCCAGGCGCTTTTTCGTAGCTCGTTTAATTTTTCCGATTTTATCCAAAACCTTGCACGATTACGCTGACAAGATCTTGACAAGATAATTTTTTGCTATAAAAACCACTCAATTAGCCCCGAGTTCCCTCATTTCGGAGCCTTGGCATAGTTCGCTGTTACTGTGTTAATTAGACCTCTGCCGCGAGGTTCGTAAGTGGAAGCTTTACTTTGGCCAACGTTTCGATCGTTCTGTCGTTTTCAAAAGCCTCTGATTCCAACAAGGAGATGTAGAAGCGCTACAACCTGTTAGTGCATTAGTAGCGAAAAATAGAGGATAAATAAAGGATAAAGCATTTGCCGTTGATCAATCCCTTTTTGGGATGCGGCACGCATTCTACTTCCATTTGTACATTCGTAGTGGCGTTTGAATGCGATGTGGCCTATACAATGACTTGCGGGGCCAGCCGATGTACAAGTCAGTGTTTTTATCCTCCCAGACAAGTCTGGTACCAATTAACCGACCCCGGAGGGATGGAAGGCTTGGTTGGCCCGGGCGACTCACGACCCAGGATTTGATCCCCGGACCGCTCGCGTGGTAAGCGTGCCACTTGCCACTACACACTTCCGCCCTTAGTATGTTAGTTACTGTACAGAATTCGCTACCAATGTACCAATGGAGTGTAGCACTTATAAATTCCATTGGCGGAACCTGCAGTTTTTGAAAACGAAGTGAAGGTCGAAACGTTGGCCGAAATAAAGTTTCTACCTGCATAGTTTGTGGCAGAAGTATGAAGAACATTTACTATTAGTAATCATAGGCAAAGTTTGGTTAAAGTGAATTTTATTCGTACAAATAGGATGTATTTTGAACAACTGCTACTAGTAAATTACGCTTCAGAACACATCTGACGGTCTTGACACCTATCAATCATTGATTACGCCCTGCCAAATTAATGAGCTCCAGTAGATCACCACTTGTTCCAGTGACGCCACAGCACGGCTGGCACGAAAGTGCTGTAGGCGCAGACAAACAGCAGAACTTCTTTCCGCTGATAAATAGACAAATGGTAGGGCACTTATCACGCAGTAGAGGGCACCACTGCTCAACTGACAACAACTCAATAGCCTCTTGAGGAGTATCTGATTCCTCACTTCGTCTCTCTGCATTATGTGAGTACAGATGAACTTCTCTTATTGTTTTCGGGAGAGCCAACAGAGACGACTCCCGGATGGCCAACTTCACACTCATACGTCCCAAGCGCTATTCAGCTCAGTAGCTAAATTTAGCACAATGAAAAACAGCATTGAAATCGATGGCTTGATAGAAGCGAAAACTTGAAAAAAGAAGGCGCCTGTCCAGACGAGAAGAAAAGATGCATTCGACTCCTTCGAAGAAGTGGTAATAATTCTTAGCCACACTGCTATGCACTGAGAGAACCCTCGCGTGTAATGAAAACATCAGCGCAATCCAGCACATACACTATGTAATCGAGCCAGTTCAGCACATAGTAAGCCACGATACTCAATACGAACTGCTGACTCACTGGACCCTTTTGAGAAACTTTAGCAGTAAATGTGAGGAAACCGCAGCATTGCTTGAGAACACAACTCCACGCTTGATTTCGTTATTCATCCAAGAAAAGGTAACAGAAAAGGTAACGAAAAGGTATTGTGTTTGTTTTTTTTCTTCCACATATCTTCAAAATTATTCACTTCACTGGACTTTAGTGGGTTCATGCCCATATGCTCACAGCTGGCTTTTTGTTATGTACGGTTAGTCCACGTGGGCTCATGTCTACGTCAATAATAAATAAATAAATAAATAAATAAATAAATAACAGAAAATCATAACTGTGCAGTTTTTGCAAAATATCTTCTTGCGTGCCTAGTCTCAAATGAAAAGATTTCGAAAACCTTTTCTTATGCAATGAAATTAAACAATTTTTGACGAAGCACATTCGCCCCTCTTCACGGAGCGAAAGTCAAGGGGTTTCAAAAGAGCAATTTCAGTAACTAAATTACAAATTCTGCCTTTGTGAAATACCTTCAGCCAAACCCCGAACACAAGCGCATAGCAAAGTGCACTTGCCTTTCGTTCCCTTGGTGTAGAATTGAATTGTGGGAGGAATTCCGGTGAAAAGGCTTGCTCTGAGGAAAGGCTGAGGTTGTTGGCCGCTACTCGTGCGACTGTGACCACTACCCGCCTTTGAAAGACAGCTCGACACAAGGTCCGTCAACCCGCACATAGCCTGTTCATCTGCAATGTTACTGATTATTGGGAGTGAACGAAAAAGAATAAAAGTCTTACTAAACCTCATGACTATAACTCCTCAGATGGACACTATAAGCTATAAAAATTCCAAACTTAAATGTTTCTGCTCTTGAAGCTTTTCATTCGAAAACGATCCACAGAAAACGATAAAAAAAGGAAAAAAAAAGATAGGAGAAGTGGCTGATCGTTAGGTGAATAGAATACCCCTTGAAAAACTTGACAATCAGTGTGCAGGTTCAAAATCAAGTTTCATGAATTAAGTAGATTAACCATATTTGAAAAGCTGTTGCTAAAAAGCGAGCACCGAAGGAAAGCTAATCAACTGGGCAACATCAACCATTCTATACAATAAAGAGATATATTATATAAGCGAAAAACATGTTTCATTACAGCCTACACAGGTTACACTATCCCGTTACTGAAGGTATAAGGCCACTTCACTGATTAACATAACCCATGTAAATCAGACTAATTGTGACTTGTTTTAGGAAGCATTTTCAGAATATATTACTTCTTCGCAGTCGAAACGTTGGAAAAATTTCCACGTAATAATAACCTCGAAAGAGAAGTATAAAGCGGAAACAATATCGAAAATGCCGAGGTTTCAAGATAAGAGAACATGGGCCTATTGCAAATTACTTGAACGCAGTTCTTCTACTTTCAGGAGGGACTGATCTTATCGGAAAAGACGGTGAAGGATCATACCAAAAGTGGTACGCCGATACTCCAGAACTTGAAGAAAAGAAGTAAATCTCCGATTCGATTTCTGAACACTTAACGAGACCGTTCAAGCTGATCACAAGTGAGGACGAAATTTTGAAAGCTAAGCACTATAATCTGCCGAATAATCGGTTCGTCGGCTTGAGACTACTCGAAAACAACGAGAGATTAAAGAGAACTTCTGACGCTGAACGCTGTCTGAGAAACAACGCAGGTTTGCGCAGAAACAAATCCGCTCGCTTTGGAGAAAGGGAATCTCAGCGAAGGCTATCGAATTTCACATTCTTGCTCCTCTAAAAGTATGCAAACAGCATAGAGGATGCAATAATATCCTTTACACACATCTAAACTACCTCGCAAGCTTCTATACATAAAAACCTTTTTCACCATCGGCTTCGCGTTACCCACCTTCTGTGACCAACCTTTTACATTAAAAAGCTCGTTGGTTGATATACTGAGAAACTATATTCATATCCCTTAAACAATAGCCGAGTAACAAAAACGATAAATTTTGACGAATTAAATTGTCCACTGATGGGGAAAACAAGAAAAAATATAGGCCAAGTCAACAACCGAAACACAAACAGTGTACTTATTCTATTTTTGACGTTCACATTAGAGTTGTTATAACTAATGATTCATTACAAGCGGAGTCAAGGTAAAAGCACATTACGAGCTTATTGAGAACGGATCGTGAAAAGCTTCTCAGAAAGGGCCTTTGATAAATTCCCCCGCAATAATTCCAAATCCAGTGGTTCCTAACGTGCCCTGAAAGGCGACACTTTTCCACATTACTTCGCAAGCCCAATGCAAAAACCCTTCAAAAACTTTTCTAGATTCGCCTTAGACTCCGCTCAACACCAAAAAGCATGATAGCAATGTAGAAGCAGCAATAGTCGCTCTTCGAACAATCAATCATGTTGCAACTTCTCCATAAACCCCGTTCATCCATCTTACCTTCAACCAGTTACACTTCAAACCGGACTACCTTATCCCTAACCTCAGCACTCAAGACGCCCATGGAAGTGTCGTTCCGATAATTAGTTCTGCAGAACTTCAACTGAGCGCCCCACGCTTATCTCTGGGGCCCAGCCCAAAAAATATGATTTTTAGAACTTATCCCTTCTCTGATGCGATACATGACAATTTATAGGAGAAGTAGTCTTGGCCCTTGAGACTTCCAAAAATTTCACACAGCTTCAACTAACAATGGCGCCAGATAATGAAACATCAAACTTCTCCAACGTTCTTACATACAGTTAAAACGCGCTCAAAAAGTGTTCGCCGAACGATTGTCAGCGCATTATTTTTTCCTACTTGAGCAAGCCCTCCAACGATTGATATACTATGTTTTCTAGTGTTTTCATATCCTTGAGCTTTAAAGAATGAGGATACTCGAAAAAAGTTCCGAAATCACCACTGATTTTTTGGCAAAAGAAAGAGGAGCACGAGAAAACCGTTCCGGCGAACACTTTTGACCGCTACTGTATATGATGCATGCACTTTTTTCACTGAGAGTTCAAGCGCAATGTTTTATAGAACCAATAGAACATCCCTACATGCCGTATGAACCTCTAGTTAACTTAATTCATTTGGCTGAAGAAAAAGAAGATTAACCGACAATCGGATATCACACAGACACACAGTAACTTATTTTCAACAAGAGCCGAGTTCTCTTCTGGTAGTGAAACTGAGTTACAGCCAGTTGCAGTAGAAACCGCCCCCTTTAGTCCAACCCACGTACCCAGGTGCCGATAAATTCGAGCAAAAGGCCCCTCCGTTCCAATCAAGCGAACACAGGCAAGTATGAAAAACACAAAACTGAGGTATGAGAAGGAATGGAGACGACGAAGAATTCTGATTGTGAGAATAACTCAGCGGAGCATGGGAAATTACTGCATACATTAATGCTAAGCGTCGGAAATTCTATGAAATAAATGGCCTGTAGTGAGAGACTCCAGAGAACGGGTGATTCCAATTCGTAAATCCAACCAATGACTCTGTGAATTGAATGAGCACGACAGCTGACTGACAGTTGCGTAAAAACTGAGTATTTGACGAACGACAACGGAACGGTGGCAGGAGAGCTATTGTCTCCTCACTTCAAATGAAGTTCATAATGTGCCACACCAAGGGCCAGCACAAGTATGCAGCACTGAACAGAGCCCGCGTCGACAGAGCAATGTTTTCTAATTCACCACGGACCGAGAACTCCATATGCCTGAACACACAAATCCATCCCAGCTCTACCATTCACTGATTTTCATGGATAGCGCCAGCTAACAGATGAGCATACACTCCCATTTGTGGGGGTTAAAGGATAAAAGGATAAAGCATTTGCCGTTGATCAATCCCTTTTGGGATGCGGCACGCATTCTACTTCCATTTGTACATTCGTAGTGGCGTTTGAATGCGATGTGGCCTATACAATGACTTGCGGGGGCCAGCCGATGTACAAGTCAGTGTTTTTATCCTCCCAGACAAGTCTGGTACCAATTAACCGACCCCGGAGGGATGGAAGGCTTGGTTGGCCCGGGACTCACGACCCAGGATTTGATCCCCGGACCGCTCGCGTGGTAAGCGTGCCACTTGCCACTACACCACTTCCGCCCTTGATACATTTGAGAAAAAGATCATGATTAATGAAAAAAACAGATTTTCCTAGAATTTCACAGGCTTTTCCGAACCTAACGGATGCCAAATATCTGAATACATAAAAAGCCTAGCGATCTCAGGACTTCAATCGCCGCTTGTCTCCCCTTTCCGTTATCCCTACATCAAGCCTATATCAGAAGTCTTATTCAGCAATCGCCTTCGAAATGCGTCACACACTTGACCTGGGACCATGTTAGGATATTTTTAGATCGGACCATAATTTTCTTTCAGCTATTTTCGAGACTGCACCGCATCTAACAAAAATAGAATGGGTTTCATGTAGCTTCATTGACAGCTCAGCCCACTCTCCCGAATGTGAAATAAGTGAGAACTGATCTAAAGCTTCACAATTTCACTAACGAATTCATACCAAATATCCCGCTTCACCTAGTCAGCTGCAACACTGGAACAAAAAGAAACAGTTCCCCACAACTCAAGTTTTCCTCACATTTCGATAGTGAATCGTTAATGAGACGGTCTACGGCTATAAAGTACATCATAAATCGCGGCCGTTGTCTCTGTTACAAACCGCGAAAACGTGCCGCCCATTACAGACACTTCTATCATTAGCATTCAATGAAAGGAACCAGACAGCAAGCAGCGAGAATAATTGAACAAATCACAAATGAAAGCTCGAAATTTCCTCCCTGTACGACAAATTTCCTCACCAGCACGCTAGTATGCAGAGTATTCGCAGCGCCTCAGAAGGTCCTCATAACTCTATTCTTGGCATCAATTCGCCACATCTTATCACCTTGACGACAGGTGGTTCACTATGTATGCGCAAATCATTCACGTCGCGCCGGACTCTTATGGAATATTTCTCGCAACATGGGCCGCGTTACATTTTGTTTCTTCGCCCCCCTGCTCGCTCTTCCCAAGTTTTTTTTTCACTCTAGTGGCATACATTCAACATAACCAAACCACGTCAGCTACAAAATGGACATATACTATTCAGCTTGGCAGAGGTTTTCTAAACCTTACGAAAATATCTGTTTGGTTCATTCCTCACTTTCATTAACGTAAGCTCGCAGGTGAAAAAGAGTAATAGAAGTGAATACAAAAATAGTCGCGTGGCAAGGTGTATGTTTTCACTGAAACAACCGCGTTCAAAATAATTTCGGACCCTCAACTCAGATGAAATGAGTAAAAATTGCCCCTGTCTCGTCAGGCATAACAATTATTCTGTCAAACTCACTACTATACTTCCCGATAAGTTTGAGGCACAGCTGGATCGAATGGAACATTTTTGGTCGCATACAATTTTTCTTGCGTATTTACTAGCTCAAAATCCGACAGTTATCAGACGGTATTAGCACGACGGCTACAAAACGTGCCGTCGCCCACGCCCCTGCCAAAAAAGCCAACACTGCGCGAGAATTGCGTCAACCACTTTAAAGGACGAATTCACGCTGGAAAGGCAACCCATTTCAAATTAAGTTAGCGATGGTGAGTGGTACACTAAAGAAGGAAAAACCATGCGAAACGGCCCAGAACCTGAGAAATGGGACCACTTCCTTGATTGAGACTATCAATCCACATTCACTATATCTAATCACTCACCTCCAACGTATAGACCTGCGGCGAGTGATCAGATGATCGGTGGGCGTGCACTGACCAGCCGCGGCGGGATTAAACCTTAATAGGTCAACGAGGTCAACTCCTCCTGTGCAAATTGTGCTTCAGTTCGCACACTTAGGAGCTCCGCGGGTCCCTCAACCAGGTGAATTCTTCCTAATTCGATTTTCCCTCTGATCGTGAATTCGTCCTTTAAGTCCAGTTTTCATGCACTCCAATAAACAAACAAATCCCGTTCAGATAGATGCACCAGTCGACAAAATAAAACAGGTAGGGTAAAACAAAGTGAATTAGAACACGGAAAATTTTTTATTATTTACATAACCGTAATACGCTACTGCCCTACCCCCCCCCCCGCGCCCATACTAGGCGAAGTGGGCATGACGATATAGGAAGTGTAACTGAGTTGAGGGAATAGTTTTGTGTATACCCCATGTAAACCTGCATGGAACACTATATCTGGATTGTAATAAGTGGTGACTTGAATCATGAATACCCTAAAAATCCAATCCCTTACTCATAAGTACCGACTGCGAATAAAGCCAGTAAAGTCCTAATTGGCGCCTTTAAGTCGCCCACTTCTGTCCTGAAATTTAACATTTCTGGTGGCACTTTAGTAGCCACCAGAAATGTTGAAGTTCAGGACAAAGTGCGGCGTCACGGAAAATTCCCAAAAACGGTCCCGCTCCATTTTTTTTCCCAACTATTCCTACATCCTTAGCCCTTCCTACCAAGCTCCTTTCAATTTCACAAGAATCGAGCGTAGGTGAGGAGGAGACATAAGATCATCTACATATGCAGAAGTGACAAACTTAAATTTCAATTCACTCGAAAACCCTTAAAAATTCTTGGCAGCCCCTTCCAAACGTACACATCTGAGTTAACTCATTCCCAGCAGAAAATAACATGTATATTTTCCTCACAGATTGGATCATGTCAGGCTATGAGGCGGAGAAAATTATTTGTAGTGTTTCCACGAGTGCAACCCCTTGCCCCCCCCCCTCTTACCATCGCAGCCTGATCCTAAGCCTCTACAGCTCTGTTTGAATTTGTTATCAAACATACGCATCATGCGAATCATCTTAATTTTAACCAATATCATCCTCTACACGAACATATTTATTTCCACCTCCTACCTTTATTATTGTTGATTTTTGCTCAATTTTATTATTACATTTATGTGCCTTGATTGTCAACAATGGCTAAATAAATAAATAAAATAGATGAACAAAGTACAGGAAACTATACTCTGTGATTTATAGGTCCTATCACAATTTTTATCCCTGAAAATAATACGAAGAGGGCGACAGCGGAATGCTAGACAGCGAATATTCAATATGAAATTGCCAATCGTCAAGGTGCTAAAAACCAGGGACGCAAAAATTTATGCAGACGCCGAAAGGCCTTTCTGGGCTCTTGGCCTGCAATGGGAACTAATGCCGATGCCATTGAAGGCGTCATAAATCACAAGCCACCCATACGATCATTGCGCTCCAGGCGACGAGAATTATCTGATCCCAACAGCAAAGCACATTTGCGCACATGAACTTATCGTCGAGAGTTCGAGAGTGGATGTTGTTTGGAAAAAGGATCTAGAACGGGGGTGAAGTATCGGACGAAGTAAGAATCAACAGAGGCACGAGATGGACCAGTGCATTGCTCAATGAGCAGAGATTAACAACGCATCAGTATGCAGGACGAGGAGCTTCCCCAGGTGCGATTTGTTGAATGGCTTCATACCCACCTGATTGCGACTTACGACTCAAATCATGACAAAGAATAAAGATTATAGCGCCAGAGCAACTGCTGCTGTTACAACGCTTGTAGATGAGGAACAAGCTTGCTCTCCAACTACTTCAACATGAATCATACTTCAAATCTTTACGGGAACATTTAGCACAAGAAGACTTCAAGACACTATGCATGCAGAGCTTCTTCTCTCGCTTATCAAGAGAAAATTTCAAAATCCCAACCATGCCTTTCGCAGACGATGTACTGTAATTACAGTATGCGATCTCCTCATAACATCATATTGATCATGTAAATGAAAGCAAAAGGCTTAACACTATTCAGAAAGTTGCGCCTGATGACAACAAGAAAGACACCTAATATTGAATTTTATGACTTCATTGAATAGGGAATCAAAGCATCGGAACTAGGGGAACGAGTGATGAATTTTACATGAGCAAATCCAGCCGAATGACGGGAAAATTCACGCAGTCTCCAAGGCGAGCTCCGGCCGCTTATCGGCTTATAGCGCACCTATCCGGCCTCATTCAATGACGCAACAGACCAGCAGACTCCGAGGGCAAAACGTACGTGATGAATCACTTAAAGATTGCTGGATGAAGAGCGTGAAACGTGTTTATCGCATACATAACCACCGCCACACATTGCTGTGCACAATCAATAGAAGACAGATATTCCAGCAAAGCCGCGCAGACACAAAGACGTCCTGATAGCCAGTCGTGTGGATAAGAAGCCCGCGATGAAGAGATTAATGAAGGTCATTTTTCGTGTGAGGGCTCAAAGGAAACGAGTAGAAGCCTGGGCGGGTTCAAATGAGAGGTACCAACCAACTGAACAGTTTCTAAGAAGACAGCTGGCAGCTGACAATAGCAATGTTTGTGGACACAAAAGTGTTCAACATTGTGTAAAGAACAGATGAAGAAAAGGGTGCGACCAGAAGGAACAGGTGAGGCAAAACCACGGTACTCAAGTTATTGTTGTATTGGTACATTACAAGCTGTCATTCGCTCTCCATATTTTTACTAAAACGCTCATCTTCCATCATTTTTCCACTTAAGCAATCCTCACTATAGACACAGTGGATAACTTTAGCATTGATGCAGTCAAGAAATTGAGGGGTAAAACTGAAACCAAAGGAAAGAGAAAACGCTGCTAAAACTGCTATAGCACATATTCTTTGCTGGCTCGCCATGAACTGAAGGTGTTTTGAAGAAAATACGGTTGTTATGCAGGATGCTGTCATGCCTGTCATGATTTTCTTCCTCTGTCCCCTACCCCTGCCAGATTCCGCCTTCGTAAACTTTCAAAAGCAAAACATCACACATCGAATTTTTGACATATTTTTGATGCTTGTTTGTTTGCAGGGAAAAGTCGCCCGGAGTTCGCAAATTTTTATATTTTCAACTCCACAACAATTAATCTTCCTCACGAGATTTCGACAATTCGAAAGAGTGCCTCCCTCTTGCGAGCTCTCCCTTGCTATTCAAATTCTTTTCGAATTCCACTCCACGAAAGAAAAACCAGCATCAAGCGGCCTGCGGATTATTTATGAGCCCTCAGAACAGATGTGAAACATTTCTTGCGAGCAACGTGAACATTGTGGCAACCGAAAGAAATCATATCGCATGTACACCCTTGAACTTCCAATGTCTAGACTGCCGGCATGAAACCCAGCCTGGACGTCGGACTAGTGCTCTATACTGCTCCCTTAGGAAATGTTTCAAAAATAGGGGCAACATATTTCTCCACTATTTCGGAAAGAATTGCTTCTTACCAGTCGATTTCAAAAACATGAAAAAGTGCCCCTCCAAGGGACCATCACCACAATGTGTTAATTATCCACAATTTCAATTTAGGTATTAGCACGCGAAGCGTAAGCTTACTCACCGTCGGAATATTCGA
>MU887554.1:0-12180 GCA_036418205.1 Ostertagia ostertagi
AAATAGTAAAAAAGTACTGAAAATGGTTTCATTGGGGGGGGGGGACAAAATGCAGATGTGCATTCCAGGCGGTGCACAAATGTCAGATGTGGGAGTTTCGACGTGCATACCCGGCGATGCACGCGGGCTGCTGATTGATTTCCCTCTAAAATGAGTGTTCGCTAGATAAGAACCTGCTTTCGCAATTCACAGTGCATCAGGTTTTCTCCTATTGTTCTACTACCGCTGAGAGAACTCTCAATTTGTCGCAAAAAGGATTCAACAAGTGTTGGCGAAAGATTTATCTACTTGAAGTCCCGCCCCACAGAGGTATGAAGAAATGCGCAGGTTGGTTTTCTGACCTGCCGCCCTGCAATGCCAGCCACTTCACCCATTGCACCCTACCTCGCTTATTGGTCCCTGTGCCACTTACTCCACCATAATCCACAGTGCACTGAAGCGCGCTGTTGAGCATTGAAGCGCGCCATTCAACCGGAACATTGGTAGAGGAAGACCTCAAGGGCTGACTCGTCGCCCTGCTCTACTCCACTTTTCTTCAGGCGATGATGCTCCTTCCGTACAGTTGACGCTCCTTTTTTCGCCGTGATTCCGGCCGTCTGGCTGGAGCGCGCAGTGAAAACTGCATGTGAGCACGTCGAAAGCATGTCGATAACACTGACCCCGCTCGCTACACGAAACGTGGTTACTGTGGAACCATTTCACCGTACCGATAAATCTCTTGTGTGCCACCCTTGCTCTCCAAAATGGCTCAGAACTCACCTCGATAGGCTTCCCAGGTACGCCATGATGTACATTACTTTTTTCTCACATCGAATCACACGGTGATTTCTTCTGAGGGGCAGATCTACGACGGCGTTTTGAGCCATCCATTTGCTGAAATTGTGAACGTGCGGATTCGTTTGCTCTTTATATGAAAGCCCTTCTAGGCTAATTTGATCGAGTTTCTAAGAAATACGTTTAAAAGAAGTAATATGGTCGGGATCAAACTATGTCCAAATGTACTTTATACGCGGTTGACTATTGTGCTATGCTTACATTTCTACCGAACGTCTGTTACGCTACTGCTGAAGTGTGTCCCTGACCCTTTGATTCAGCTCTTGATCCTACCCTTCTATCGAGTTCGCTCAGCCGTGGAAGACGATCTATTGTTATAATGAATATTTATTGAGGGGCGGAAGTGGTGTAGTGGCAAGTGGCGCGCTTACCACGCGAGCGGTCCGGGGATCAAATCCTGGGTCGTGAGTCGCCCGGGCCAACCAAGCCTTCCATCCCTCCGGGGTCGGTTAATTGGTACCAGACTTGTCTGGGAGGATAAAAACACTGACTTGAACATCGGCTGGCCCCGCAAGTCATTGTATAGGCCACATCGCATTCAAACGCCACTACGAATGTACAAATGGAAGTAGAATGCGTGCCGCATCCCAAAAGGGATTGATCAACGGCAAATGCTTTATCCTTTATCCTTTATTATTTCGGAATGAACTTTCTCTACATAATTATACGCATCACCCCATTGTTTTCTCTCCTTCGCGAACCACCCTCCTTCCGTGAAAAAAAAAGAACTCGAGGGGAGATAGAGAGGTTCAAAAAAACCAGGAGCTAGGCTGAAAGTCAGAGATAAGCCAAAGGAGTGTCATAACACTCAGCCGACATCCTCACTCTCATAGGTCTCGTTCAAGGACACCTCTAGGGCAGGGTGAATATTGATCGAGGATTCCTCAACGGCATGTCGAGGATTTTCGCCTGATCAGTTACGCTCTACCCACGCCGGCCACTCGCCTCGGTGCGATTCTCGAGTCGTCTCGGCTCTCCGCGCATATGTCCACTTCTGCATGCTCTAGCCCACGGTACGCAGCCATAATGGTCGAGGAATTCCTTCGACCAGTTATTCACCCGGCGTTAGTGGTATAGGAAGCTACTCGGGTAGAACATACCGATCCCTGTAAGGATGGTTCGAACGCGCCGCCAATGGTTTCGGGCTATGGACATGGAGGAGGTTGACCGAGTCAGTTCGGCAAGTACCGACCTGCTTTTGCTCTCGCTGAGCTTTCATCCTACCAGCCTGGAGCTTTTACCTCCGACCGTGCTCGATACGGGCACTTAAAGGGGGGGGGGGGGGCAGCGGTTACGCTAGGTTTAAATGGGGTTTAGAGGGGACGAGGGGGTCCTCAATGGTACGTCAGTGGCGAAAGAAGCAGCGAAATCGTTCCAGGAAACGAGAAATGGGACCCTTTTGTTTGATTGCGGCTCTCAGATGGACTGCGGCGAAGACCGCGCACGCGTGGACGAGATTACGCAACGCGTGCTGGCACAGGACAAACACAAACAGCAGGCATGGCGCCCTAACCGCGCCGCGGCTGGCAACGCAGCTCGCCCAAGCCACCGGTGAATCAGTGGGCGTCACGTCACTGGGGGCGGGGCGTCACGCGGGTCCTGCTCAGCAACCACAGCACCTTTCGCCGTGGGAGGACCACACATCGCTTCCTTGGCAGCCAAGTAATTGCTCCGTGTGGCGCAGGTTCTCCCCCGATGCGAAAATTCCTTATCGTAATCGCTTCCTTTAAGCACGGGATCCAAAGCTCATCACCTTTTTCAAAAGTAGACTAACTTTATGAGAAAACAACTAACTCATATCCTGTTTTTTGGACCACTTCACCGCCACTTGATGGAACGCCAATGGATTTGAAGCGATCGGGCAACGTATCTCCTTCAACATATGTGAACAGCCGTGCTTCGGTTCTATTTGGGCTGCAAATGTATTTTCGAGCAAAATGTTTTAGGGAGGGAATCGTTGTTCCAAAAGGTAAAGTAAACATAAAAAAAATGCGGCTTATGCCAAATGCTTTGAGATAGGCCATGCATTTGACCTATATTCCTATTTTTGCTGATTGACACGTGGTATATACCATATAAAGAAAAAATACAGGTACTTTTTCACCACTTTCTAGGATGCGCCACGCACTCAAATTCCACTAGAAATCGTAGAAGGACTGGAATGCTTATAAATGGTCTACGCGAATAGAGTTTCAAATCAACTCTTGCATGAAAAAAAGGATGATCAAAAATGGTGAGGATCCTCACTCTTGCTCGAGATTGCCAAGCTCATGGTATGAAGAGACTTTCTGTTGCCATTGTAGGTTAACTTCATCAACGGTACGATTTATAGACGTTCCTGGAAAGCTATCCACCGACGTTCCATCCGAAGCAGCATTCAGACCTTTTTCTATTAAGGTGACCCTGAAAATGGATAATTCGTCAGTTTTAGCATTTACCAGGTTTTTTTTACGTTTTTTTTTAATTTTTATTTTTTAATTTTTTAATTCTCGTAAAGCTCACTTGAGTCGCATCATCTTTGCTGATCCGGAAAAATCGAATACACTACCTGACTCCATTTTGACTCCCCTCTTCCACTGTCCTGAAATTTAAAGGAATCTTGCGCGGAAAATTCTTGCACTCTTTCCTAACATGAATATGTCAGTTGTGATCACTGGAAATAGCACACAAAGTTTCACGCATGAAGATTCGGTTTCTGAAGAGAAACAAACGTACAAAAACTACACGTTATGGACCATCGAAGGACCAGGAGGCAGAGCCAGGCGAGGCATGGAAAGAAGACGGCGTTTGGCCGGCTACGTACCAGGCGACGCAATGAGAGAATCGGGTTAAAGCGCGCGATTTCGGAGAGTGGAGACAAATCGATCGATGGAATAGGATGGAGTAGAAGTGTAAGATGTGAATGCAACGAAGCAGAAGGCCAGAAAGAGCTTCTAGTGAATGCACTCCAAGAACCAAGTTTGAGCATCCCCGTCGCCAGCATTCGTGAAAGACGTCCGTGGGCAATTCGAACGCGTAGCAGCCTTTTCGAGTTTTCGAATTTCTAATCAAAACGAAAGCAATACTTCAGTTCTTTTCACTATTATCGTGGATAATGAGTCTCAAGCCAGTGATTTATGGCTGAAATAGAATCATGATTTTTCCGCGCAAGATTCCTTTAAGGAATAAAAAGCGATTTCAATAGCAACACCAAACCAAGCTTAAGATGATTTCAAAAACCTAGATTAAAGCCCAGTATTTTTTTATAAAAAGTCGCACCCGCTTTTCATTCGCTTTCACGCTTCTTTGAAGGCCAATTGTTTCTGCGAGATTTTTCTGAGGCTAACAAAAAAACGCTTACAAACAAAAACAACCGAAATAAATAATGTCGGCTTTCCCATTGACCTTTGACCCAGTACCGACAGCGCTCACTTTGCCAAGCGGTCTTATCCTCACACTCACAATCTACAGTGCGGCAATCGAAATAAGATAGGTTCTAAGTGAAGAAGTAAACAAAGAAAGCTTCACTCAGTGAAAAAAAATGCGGAATTGTAAACTGGTGCAATGGCAAACAGCGTTGAAAAGCAAAGATTTCCATGGTGTTGGCACGAGGCCAAATCGTCTCCATGGCAACGCGGGCTGGCTGTGAAACATGCATCGAGGATCCTGAAGAATCTATTGAAAATCACTGACGGTGCACAAAGGAACAGATGGCCTGTGATGAGTAATCCTTCTGAGATACGCCACGTATTCGAATACTGTTGCGATTTGCGAGCGCTTTGAATGTTCATCTGGCCCACAAGTTACAAGCGCTCCACTCTGTGGTCAATCGACTGTCTGTAGTTCCATTTTTATCCTTGTATCATTCGACGAAGGCCGGAAAACGTTGATTGCACACTCCAGGCAGTATTCGGTTTGAGAACGGTGCAGTTATAGCGAAAAGGATAAAGCATTTGCCGTTGATCAATCCCTTTTGGGATGCGGCACGCATTCTACTTCCATTTGTACATTCGTAGTGGCGTTTGAATGCGATGTGGCCTATACAATGACTTGCGGGGGCCAGCCGATGTACAAGTCAGTGTTTTTATCCTCCCAGACAAGTCTGGTACCAATTAACCGACCCCGGAGGGATGGAAGGCTTGGTTGGCCCGGGCGACTCACGACCCAGGATTTGATCCCCGGACCGCTCGCGTGGTGTGCCACTTGCCACTACACCACTTCCGCTCACGGTTGCATGTGTGTAATATTATCAGGGATCTCTTTTCACTAATTTCTGTCCATCTAGTAAGACTTCAGCTCTTGGGGGTTGTTTTTGAAACCTCGGCTCAGTTCGCGCGTTATTGTGTGCTTTATGCTTCTGCCACGAGGTTGAGGGGAAGCTTAATTTCGGCTAGCGTTCCGGCATTCACTTTTGACGTTTTTAAAGGCCATCAGTATCCACCGGCTGTAGTGTGTAGGGCTGCACAAGATTATAAGTTCAGGAAAAACAGGATGGTTACCGTAGCCCGCCTTGGCGCCGGAGCGCAGCTGCAGGCCTCCAGCGCCAACGCTAAGCTAAGGTGCGAGTGACTGCAATCAGTGAGGCTACCCTGGCTCTCCAGGGGCAGCAACACAAAAAATGGAGCGGCGTCGCTGCGTTTGGGCAAAGGGAGGTCATCCTCCAGTTCCGCCTCCTCCTATGTGAGGCCAAACCGACATCCTCGCGCGCGAGCCATCCTCCGCCTTCTTCATCAACTTCGCTTAGTACTGGTTGGCGAGTTTGCCTCGAACATTGTCTCTTCGTTGAGAGCAGCTGCAGAGAAACGACAGAACGGTGGGTGATGAGCCCACACTGGAAAAAAATCGAATGACAAGTGACATTGCGGGCCCAGTGAGAACGCCTTGCCGTCGACAGGATTACGGTATACCGCCTATGTTCCTGAACTTATAGTCTTCTTAGGGCTATACTCACCATTAGTCAGTACATTAGTAGAGAGTATCATTCCATCTAGTCGATTGTTAAGGTTCAGGCCTTAAAGGACGAATTCACGATCAGAGGGAAAATCGAATTAGGAAGAATTCACCTGGTTGAGGGACCCGCGGAGCTCCTAAGTGTGCGAACTGAAGCACAATTTGCACAGGAGGAGTTGACCTCGTTGACCTATTAAGGTTTAATCCCGCCGCGGCTGGTCAGTGCACGCCCACCGATCATCTGATCACTCGCCGCAGGTCTATACGTGGTGAGTGATTAGATAGGTGAGAGAGCGTAGTGTTGAAGAGGGCACAGCGATGATAGTCGCATCAATGCTCAAATCAACGGGCAAGGAAGGGGTCCCATTTCTCGGTTCTGGGCCGTTTCTCATGGTTTTTCCTTCTTTAGTGTACCACTCACCATCGCTAACTTAATTTGAAATGGGTTGCCTTTCCAGCGTGAATTCGTCCTTTAAACCTCGCCGGGTTAAGATCAACGCCAAACAATGCTGTTTTATTATCGATAGAGGGGCCGCCAAAAGGTTCATTTGGTGGCTAGTTTACTGTTGACGTAGCGATTAAGTTCGGCTTGGCGAGCATTTTACTCCTATCTTATCATCGCGAAGTAGACCTACCACAGCAGTATTATAAGATTCCTCTGGCGTTGTTCAAAAAGGCCAGCTGCACCCTGCCATCTGCTTGACAGGCATCTGCTTTTGCAGCTTTATTCGATGAAACTTGATATTCAAGCAAAGATGAAGATGATTATAGGTGAGCGTTCTGATCCCGGTATAAAGCAAAAAATAAGAAGTACAGTAGATCTGTTTCTGCTCCCAGTTTACTCTGGTTAACTCATTCGTGAATCTGAAATTAATCGTATGAGAATTTTGCACTGAGCTCACTTCGTTCTCCTCCTTTCGCGGGTTTCTTGCAGGTCTTATAGAGACCCCTAACAGAAGGGTCGTTATATTTCTGAAACTGAAATGACGGACGGTTACCCTGTACTCTCGTAACATCACAAAACACCAATCCACGGAGGTTGGACGCAGGGTCAACCGTCACGATCGCACTTTTCCAAAAACCTCTCCCACTCTTTAATTTGATTAGTCACAATTAGTCTTGGGAGGTTCCCCCAATAAAATTCCCCTCCCCCATACCCTGATCACCACCCTCATCACCATCATGCGTGCCCTTCTTTTATTCGAGTCCCTTTAACACAACCCAACCCGCCCACTTTTTCCCACCACCTATTATCAGTTTGTCCCTCCTTTCGTGAAACGTATATGCGGCCTACATCGAAAAGCCAATACGAAACCCTTTACACCCCATTCACACTCTTTCAGAAGTAATAAGCGTCGAGTGAACCCCTGATTAGGACCTCACTCCTTCCAATGCAATGCAGACCCCCTCGCGTTCAAAAAGTGCGAACGCACGGTTGCCCAGGTCGGAGGTCGAAAAATGGGAAAACCTAGTCTAAAGGCAGGCGGACCCTCCCTAAGGGTGATGGACGATGCGCATGCTGTAGCGGAGAGGTATTTCCCCTTAGCAAGACCATAATGCGCCGCTGCCCGCCCACCTCCTCGCTGTCTGACTCTAGTCGTTCAGCAGAGAGATCCTTAACTTTAAACAGGGCAGCACCGATGAGAGTCACATCAATGCGGAACTCAACAGGCAGAGATTGGGTCCCACTTCTTGGGTTTTTCTAGGGTTCTGAGCCGTTTCTCATGCTTTTATCTTCATCCCTGCACCATTGCATCACCTTTACTTTGACGATCATTAGGCCGCCTCCTCGTCGTCAACCCCGCCCTTACATAGCACAACTTGAAATGAAATCTGAACTGAAATTCCGTGCTGAGGCACAAATTCCTCTCGCCTTCAGCTATTTGATGCAAATTTTTACAGATACTGATGGAGTTTCTGACGACGTACAAGCTATATCGCTGGCCATTCAGCACCCTAATGTCGAGGTACGTACTGTGCATGATGTCCTTAGATAAGAATGCAGCCACGTTTTCAGTCCATTTGTTCTTAGATGAAGTCCTAACTTAAAGAGTCTGTGATAAAACGTAGATTTCGCTTTTCTTGATAATCCAACATTTTTGCAATTGATACTTCAAATAGCAAAGTTGATGTAGTGACAAACGGGCTTAAGGCCTCCACACATTATGATCCGCGTACAAGCGCGTGGTATAAAACGGTCGCAGCCCTACACTGCCTTCCAATCCTGAATTGTTTCAAAAATACGTTGATGTGTATCGGCACGAATTAGGTCAGAACGCTGGCCTGCCTGAAACTGACCGCCTTCCACAAATTATTGTTGGAACCTAAACATGAACAAACAATACCACAGATTACTGACCGTTAGATTACAGAGCGTGCGTTCCCAGCGTTATCGATAACCGAAAATCCTTATGTAGCAGTTAGTTTTAGTATTTAGTTGTTTTGTATTCCTTCACCTTAACTCTTTTTTCCCTCAAACTTTCAATTCAGTCATCATTGAAAACGCTACAGGATAAACAGAGGAGCCACTATTGGCGATAACCCATTGAAGACTGCCGTCAATAGGTTTAATTTGTGTAGCTTCACAGATCCAATCTTCTACCAATAATTCGAGGAGCCTATATTAATGTTATTTTATATGTCCGAAAAGATCGGCCGCATCCTTGCAATGTATAAAAATAATGTCAAATGAATCGGAAAAAGCGGTCTTCTCTGATGCGCTGTGCGTGGTGTTCCCATGGCAGGGGTTCAGGCCGGTCACGCTTACGCCTTTTTTCAAAATAAATCTCCTCCTTAAGAGTTTTAGCGGAAAATTCTTCCCCTCTAAAGAGTGTCTCGATGTTACCCGATCACTACAGTGACACTTAGGAGGCTCCCCAATAGCCCCAATACTCCCATCACGATCCCCTCCCTTCGTGACTAGGTCGGGGGGGGACCCCCCCCCAAAAAGCCAATTCCAGCCCAGTTTCCCACCCCCCATACGGCCATCAAAGCGGGGGACAGGAGGGAAGTTTTTTTCTTAGAGATTTTACCAAATTCGTCAAAAAAAAAACGTCTAATAGGCAACCCCTTTTGACAACCTCCGCTAGCACTTCTCCAAAACCATTAACCCCACTCCTCGCTCAACCCCCAAAATGCGACCCCCTTCCCGAAATTACAAATGCGCCCCTCGTTCGAGTAGTGCAGACGGACGGTTGACCTTGGCCCCATGCCATGAGCGTCACACTGTGTTGCACCATGTGTAGTACGCGGTCCGCAATAGCTCAAACTAAGCTCTTTATTATACTTAGTATCAGTTCATTTGCAGTGCACCTGAGCTCCGATTTTAGTGCAAAGTTCTCGAACCTGCAACTTTCCTATTTACTCAAATATTCAGTGTTTGTTTTTTCAATGAAAACGGTAGAAATGTCAGTATTCAGTGATGCCATTAAACAAATTCCATGAATGTGTAGCGTAAGCAAGCGACTGCTGAATGTAGGCTACGAGTCCAACGAGCAATTTAGTTGAGGTAAAAAGGGGGGTCCACACACGCAAGGAGGATCGGCGTTCAAACATTGCGTTATGTAATGATATGTGTATTCCGAAAACACATTTCCTGTCTTAATAGGGGCCGCCTCAGAGGCGCTGCTCGTCGACATCTCGTAATCATGTTTTGAATCCAGTCTTCGAATTGATGGCATTGGGTGAATCGTGCCAGATCTCTTTCAGAGGTTATGCGGACCTTTTTTTTACCACTTTATGACACTATATGATGACTGATGCAGGGTTCGGCATAATGCGGTTAGGCCCCAGCCGAGCTTTTAAGAGCCTGAATTACATTATATCTGAATCGTGAGAAACCTATGTTATGGGATTCATGATCTGTGCCGCCAAAAGAGGGAAAGAAGTTCATGTAAATAGAATCGATGTCGCGTCTCGCAACAGCTATTAGGCCGATATCATAGTTTACGCGAACCGCTGAATCCCAGCGTAGCGCAGGCCGGATCAAAACGTTGACATGCGAACCGACTTTGCGCCAGCGAATCGACCGATGCACCAGCGAGTCGAACTAGGTACCAGCGACTCAATAGTGCCGGGACCCAACGTTCACAGGAAGCCCATCACTTCTAAATAGTGTCCACTGTCAAGTCACGCCACTTTCAGACAGCGTCCACTGTACACAATAGACACGCAACGCTGCGGATCAGCGATATCGCATTCTATTTCTCGAGGGTTCGCAAAACTATTGACAACGGCCTACAGGTGGCGTGGTACACGCGCCCGAAATAAAAATAGACTAAATGTTCGATCTCATATTGAAAACTTTCTGGGCCACGTTCCTTGTCTTTCTTCTGGCTCCTCAGCTGAGCACTGAGGTGTTGAGTCAACAGAGCATTTCCATTTAGCTGATCGTTTGCTACTTGTGTTAAATGCAGTGGTTGCGTTGGCTGAAAGGCCAAAATGAATGGGACATATTTGTTAATTCGAGGAAAGTCAAAAGCGGTCTGGGACGCTGTCTAAACCGCCCCTTGAGTGCGCAAGAAAGGTGGTAAGCGTGCTTTCCTCCAAGACGAGTCCGTTTCCATGGCGGCTCTCAGCCTTCGCGACCATTGCCTTAAAGCAACAGTCCCAGCAGGGTGGGCGTGGTCGGAAACGGCTGCAATCCCCTCGGCCGATTCCCACTTCGGAGCTGTTCAGCCCCTAGTCAAGAACGTAAGAAGTGTGACTGAACAAAAACTCACCTTGGAAAGCCGCTAGGCAGGGAGCTGAAGTGGGCGTGGTCGGAATCGGCCGAGGGGATTGCAGTCGTTTCCGACCACGCCCACCCTGCTGGGACTGTTGCTTTAAGTTTCGGAATGAAGTCGTTGGAGGGAAGTCTTAGTTAGCAAAACCTAAATGGTAGCAGTTCCTGAAAACGTCCTTCCATAGAGAAGTGGAGTCTCGACCGAGCTATCGGTATTCTAGAATTACGTGTTTCGAGTATTTCTGCAAACCTAACTCGCTTAACAGTCGAACACGTAGGCTTTAAAAATACATGTGAAATATCGTTTGATCAGGTATCTTCACAAAGACTTTGCCCTTCACGAATATGCAATCGGCAGGCATTAGCGCTGCCTTCGCTTTGAGGCGGGAGACGATGCGGCACTCTGGTCCCTTTTTCTATAGGCTCCTCTGACCAACGTCGCACAGCACATAACAAATCGACGAGGAAGTTTCGCGAAAACGACTGCGGAAACTAGTCATTCTAGGAGGAAACTACTTCGGTAAGCGCTATTAACCCTTTGACGACATCTGAGAGCATGCCTCTTTTCGGCGCGCCCAACCCTCGCTCATAATCATAGAGTTTTTGACATTATTTTATTTTATCTAATAAAATTTTGACTTTAGCAGAATACCAGATATAACTGCAGTTTCAGGCTTTCATACTGTATATCGTTTTCAAGAGAATTCCAAATTTGGAAGGGAAACTCGGGAAATTTGGAAGGGAAAGGTTTTAAGGGAAGGAGGGCAAACCTCTAAAAGTTTGAGTGTTCCAAGAGAATTTTCGATACACTTCAAACCTCCTTCCCATATCTGAGGGCTATGAGAAGACGAAGAAGTCCTGATTACCTCCCCTTCAAAAAGCCAGAAAGTGTCGGGTGCAGACCATACACCACAAGTGACGACGGCCTCCACAAAATGCAAATGTTTTCTGCCAATGAAATGATTAGCCTGTTGCAGTTGTATTCTATCAGTTGTCACTAATTACAACTATCATTTACCAAAATCAGCTATCACTATGAACCACTACTTGGAGGCCGTCGTCAGTTGTGGTGTTTGGTCTGCACCCGACACTTTCTGGCTTTTTGAAGGGGAGGGTAATTAATCTTCAGCTTAATAATGCAAAACCCGAAGTAGTATGCTGACGAGCTAAATGGCACATTCTAAAATTCTACAGTAGCGGTCAAAAGTGTTCGCCGAAACGATTTTCGGTGCATTATTTTTTCTCGCTTGAGCAACGCCCTCCAAAGATTGATATACTATGTTTTCTAGTGTTTTTATATCCTCAAGTCTTAAGAATCAGGATATTCAAAAAAAAAAATTTCGAGGCCATTGATTTTTTCTGGCAAAAAAGGAGAAGCACGGAAAACCGTTTCGGCGAACACTTTTGACCGCTTCTGTATATAAACTAGCTCCTAAAAAACATTTCTGTAAGCCGTGCTAGTCATAGATATTATGAGGCTTGCTTATAATTATTGGGGTGTTACAAATGTTTTGAATGCGCAAAGAAGGAAATTTTAAGGTGGCACCACCATTGGGTGCCATTGTCCCACTGGGTACCCCCAGGAGGCCCGTCGCGCGGCAAGAAGGCAGAGTCGACGGACGAGTTGCAGCGCGTGATGTGCGATGTAGGACGTGCAATGGGACACTCTATTTAACTTGACGCGAATCCCTATA
>MU887582.1:0-10885 GCA_036418205.1 Ostertagia ostertagi
ACGGCTCTCTGTAACATTCCTAATCGGAAAGAAGAAGCAAGCGTAGCACTCAAGAGAGCAAAAGATGAACTCGAGATGGCGTTTGTTGAATTGGAACGCAGACACAGAAGACGGCGAGAGCGTCATGGAACACGAAGAACAGTTGCGAGGCTCATGAGATGCGACGACAACACGCGTACGATGGGCAGCCATTCGAGGAACACCCCGAAAAACCGCGTGGGGGGAGTGACGACGAGCGTCGTCCCTGATTTATGGTAAGTTACGCAAGGTAAATCATTTTTATCATAAACGATCAATAGAAGTGAAATATTTCAGATGTTTACTTAGTTACATTCTCAGAGATTACGGTAATAATGCTTACTGCAGGAGATTGGAATGCTCTCAAGCTGTCGCGGGGGAAGAGATGGCGCGATAAGGCGTCAAGCCTGTAACCTACATAAGCAAGGAGCTGGAGGCAGCGAGGTCCGAGTGGCATCTATCGTCCGTCTGGAGCTATCCTCCATCTCGTCCGTTGTGATCACGACTTCTCGCGTTATTCTCTTCGGTGGCAGCTTCGCGTATTCATCCGCTACTACTTCAGTTATTCGCTGCGGTATATATATCTTGGCATCGGCAGATTGTTAGAGGTTAGACCAATAAATATTATATTTATTCAAGTTGGAGGCGATTCTACGAGTAGCTAAAAATTCCGCGTGGCATCTATAGGTAAGAAGAACGAGTATATTCGCGTTGAAAATCGCCACAACTTATTGGTGCATCGGCCAAGTGGTAACGGGTCGAAGAGAATCGAGCGAATTGAACGTGTGGAACAAGTTGGAAACCACAACAGTTCAGGTCGGTTACTAGCAAATCTGCTTACTCCTTTTAATTAATTCCTCTAAACAAGCTTTGCTTCTATTAACCCTTCAAATTTGCTAGGAGGGTTCAAAGCTTTTAATCAGTAGAGTGCTATTGACCTTCCTACCGGTGACATTTCGCGTGCCGTTGTTCGATCGGTGAATCATCCCGAGACGCGTTAATGGCCGCTCAACTCTCCTCGCACAAACGCGTATTGACTCGGCATTGTAACAAGCTAGAGACAGTACTTGCGCGGTTCAAAGACGAACAACTTGAGATCGCGCCAAATTTAGAGGAGTTGAGGGAAGGAGGGTCGGAGGAAGACTATCGTCGGCGTTTGCATGAAGCACTAGGCGCGTTAGAAGCCTGCACGTCTAAGATAGAGCGATTATGGCAAGAATACGCTTATGCTGTAGATAATATAGGCGAGATAGAAAAATCTGAAAAGGACGATTTCGAGGTTTACTCAGACAAGATAGAGGTAGTCTTAGGATCGACTCTGGACTACACGGTAATTCTTCAAGGTAGATTACGGTCTTTGATAACGCCTCGGAGGGATCAATACGCCACTCCACGCGTAGAGATCGCGTCAAATACCGCGAGTACCACAGAAGTCAAGCCCATCGTACCCGCATTGCCCATACCAACATTTACAGGCAATATTTGGGATTGGGATAATTTCTGGGTCCTTTTCAAAGCCAACGTACACGACCAACCAATACCAGCGCTCTTCAAATTCAATCATCTTGTGAGCGCGTTGAAAGGGGAGGCATATAATGCCGTGCGAAAATTCCAAATAACCGAAGAAAACTATGCAAAAGCAGTGCAGTTTCTTCAAGAGAAATACGGAGACAAGGAAGATTTAGTTCGCCAGCTGCTCGCACGTTTGGAAAGGGTGACTTTGCGGTCTGCTTCGCTTAAGGATCAACGCGTATTATTGGAACAGCTTCAAATTATAATGTCCCAACTTAGAGATAAAGGGGAACAAGTAGATAGTCAATGGTTGTTAAAACAAGTGTTAGCTAAGTTCCCCGAGCGCGTCCAAAGGAGAGTCCTCGAAAGGAAGTATTCCATGGAGGGATCCTTTCGAATGGATGATCTCCTAATGTGTTTGGATAAGATAGTTTCCATGGAGGAAAAAATTGCGCTTCACACATCTAAGGGGTCAGGTGATGACGGGACATTGGCGCGAAGAGATAAATACCCTAGGAAGGAAGCAGAACGCGTTAATTTCCAGTGCATGTACTGTGGCGGCGACCACAAAGCAACGTCGTGTACAAAATTTGGAACACCTAAAGAGAGATCCAAGTATCTGAGGGACCACAAACTGTGTTTTATTTGCGCGTCTCCTCAGCACATGACTTCGGCATGTAAGAAAAGCGCGTGTTTCACATGTCAGGGAAGACACCATACGTCTTGCTGTTTCAAATCCGCTTCAGGGACAAGAGATAGTGCTCCTTCTCAAGATACGAGGCCTCCCTCGTTCAAAACAAAGGAGAAGAAGTTTTCACCTTCCAAATCAGCTGCTTCTTCTGGGGCGGCTCCCCAGCGTGATCAAGATAGGAGACCAACCAACGCGCGTAACGTAAGCCACGAATCCCAAGCAACCCAGCAATACTCGGTAAAGGAGATTGTGGAGAGGCGCGATACTTTCCTTCCCATTGGAGAATTAACTATATTGGACCACACGACGCGTAAGTTGAAAAAGATAGCAGTACTGCTGGACTCGGGAGCGGAATGCTCCTTTATCGACAGCAGTTTAGCAAACGATTTGGATTTACCAACATTGGGTACTACCACGCTACGCGTTCGTACCTTTGGTTCTAATAAAGTGCAGGAGTGTATGAGTAGGAAAGTATCTTTGGAGATATGGGATGAAAATGGAGATCCATACGAGTTAGAACTGTTGACCCACGATGTATTGACCAGTTCCTTGAGGACTCCACCATTGATAGATGAAGACACCCAATTTTTGAAATCGATGCAAATTCCAATCAACCTTCTAAAAGACCGTGAGGTTACTAAACCTCAAGTTCTGCTCGGGTGCGACCAAATTTGGCCCCTCATTCGGCAGGACCAAGCCCACGTGCGTCTCCCATCCGGACTGTACCTATTGTCCACGCGTATCGGACACTTGCTGACCGGGAAAATGAATAATGCGCGTTGTATGAACCAGGTATTGAGGAAAGACGACGAGGAGCATGAGTGGAATAACTGTTGGTCTCTCGAGTCTAAAGTCCATATGCTTTCATTAGAGAAGTCTGCAGAAGTCGAGGACGAAAAGGCGCTTTGGGAGCAATACTGGACTTTAGAAAAAGAAGGTGCAGAGGAATTCACTTCGTCGGAAAAGGAGGTACAATCCCTCATAGACGAAGCAGTGATGAAGCATTTCAGAGATACAATTGAAAAGAAAGACGATGGATATTACGTTCGGTTACCTTGGAAGGATACTACTTCCCCCTTACCAGACAACCGCGCAATCGCGTGGAAAAGACTGATAAGCGTGTGGAATTCCCTCCAAAAAGACGAGGCGCTTCTAGAAAAATACAACGACATCTTCCAAGAGCAGTTGCGCTTAGGAATACTGGAAGAAGTCCACAGCGAAAAGACTCCAGTGAAAGGGAGAGTTCATTACCTACCACACCAGGCTGTTTTGACTCCGCAGAAGTCTACAACCAAAATTCGCGTTGTTTTCGACGCATCGGCGCACTTTAAGGACTCTCCTTCTCTGAATGATGCCTTGCATAGAGGACCAGTAATCCTCCCTAAGCTGTACGGTCTTCTTCTTCGATTTCGAGTAGGTCGCGTAGCACTGATCTCCGATGTGGAAAAGGCATTTTTGCAAGTTCGCCTTCATGAGATAGATAGGGACGCAACTCGTTGCCTGTGGTTGAGGAATCACAAAAGTCCCCCGAGTGCGAGTAACCTGCGCGTATTTCGATTTACACGAGTAACATTCGGACTACTCTGCTCTCCATTCCTATTAGCAGCAACCACCCATTATCATTTAGATCAATGTCCAAAGGATGGGAGCTTAGTAACGGAGATAAAGGAGAATCTCTATGTGGATAATCTTCTTCTCACTTCAAATACGGTGCAGGAAGCGCAGCGCGTATATGAGACGACAAAGGAAATTTTCAACGAGTTACATATGAATCTTAGAGAGTTCGCGTCCAACAGCACTCACGTGTTGGAAGGTATGCGGGAACAAGACCGATCGAACGAAGTTCGACCGAAAGTTTTGGGCATAAGGTGGAATGTGACAGATGACCAACTAGAAATTGTTTGTAGGGTCGCAGAAACAACAAACCTGACAAAGCGTATGGTGGCGAGTTCAGTCGCGTCGGTTTACGACCCAATGGGATGGGTTCTACCCCTGATGCATAAAGCAAAAATATATCTGCAGTCGCTCTGGAAAGAAAATGTAGAATGGGATACACCCCTTTCAGATCAAAAGAAAATAGAATGGAGGTCCATTCTGAAGGATTTCCAAGGATTTGAGAAATCTTTACCGCGTTTCATAGTTCCAAGGAAAGCAGATGTCTCATTAGTCACTTGTGCAGACGCCAGCAGAGATGCCTTTGCAGCATGTACGTATATGTGTGCGCGACAGTCGGGACACCTGCTGATGGCAAAGGGGAAGCTACCCAGTTTGAAGTCCAAAATAACAATTCCGAAAATGGAGCTCAACGCAATGACATTAGCGATGAGACTTACCACTTCAGCGCTGACTCAAGTTTCATCGATGGTCACGATTAGCAAGATCCTGGTGCTAACTGATTCCGAAATAGTACTAAACTGGGTAACAGGGGAACTGCGACATGATGCTGGGCCATTCATCAAGAACCGCGTATCCGAAATCCATAAAATCGTGGAGCACCTAGAAGGAAACGGATACGAAGTACAACTGGGATACATCTCTTCCCAAGATAACCCAGCCGACTGTGCTACCAGGGGAGTAGATAAATCACAACTACGTGACCACTTCTGGTGGACAGGCCCACTCTTTTTGACTACCCCTGTAGAAGACTGGATAAACGCGTATAGGCCAGCGAAAGTAAAGGACAAGGTACAAGAAAGTGGGCCAGAGGAAATGAACGGAAACGCGCTCACGAAGACGATGTTCTCTCAGACAACGGCAGATAGCCCGAAGAGCTTCGAGACAATCCGGAGTTCAAACTTGTCAACGGTTCAGCGCGTGGTAGCTTACACTCTTCGCTTTATACGAAACTCCCTTCTGAAAATGAAATTGACAGCTTACTAGTCAACTCTCTCTTCTACTCAGATCCTATGAAGTAGGCGAAGAAAAGACTCCTAACGGAAGAGAAATGGAAATAGCCTTGATGATGCTAGTAAAACAGCACCAGTTGTCCCATTTGAATCCGACGGTTTTGAAGTCTCTCCGACACCTGAAGGTCTTTCAGGACGAATTCGGAATCTCGCGTTGTAGAGGTAGACTGGGGAAAAGCGCGTTGACTGAGTCGTCAAAATACCCTATGCTTGTCCTTCAGAAGACATGGCTATCCCAACTAATCATCAAGGACTGTCACAACTATCTCCATCTAAGCACTAGCCACACCATGGCCAAAGTAAGGGAAAATTACTGGATCCCCAAACTGCGCGCAGAAGTCACAAAAGTTGTGCGCCACTGCATTGCTTGTCAAAAATTTAACAATCTTCCCTACAGGTATCCAGAACAGGAACATTTACCTGCGCGTAGAGTAACAAGATCACGGCCATTTGCCCATATTGGATTAGATTATTTTGGTCCCCTTTCCGTGAAGAACGAAGAAAGGACCACAAAATGTTACGGGGCCATAATAACGTGTTTAGTCACTAGACTAATCCATCTCGATGTAGTAGCGGATAACTCTACACTGGCGTTTCTACAAATGCTACGACGCTTTTTTGCGAGGAGAGGTATACCGCTTACAATCACGAGTGATAACGCCCCATCTTTCGCGTTAGGAGATGTTATTTTATCAGAATGTTTCCAGGGGATGAAATCTGACCCAGAGGTGGCAGGGGAGATCAGCAAGCGACATATCAATTGGAACTATATTACCCCCTTTGCTCCATGGCAAGGAGGAGTATATGAACGGTTGATTCAGTCAGTCAAAATAGCAATGCACAAGGTTTTGGGTAAAAGTACGCCTTCGCGTGAGGAACTAGATACGCTGCTTATTGAAATCGAGGGAATGTTGAATACCCGTCCTCTACTCTATGTTGAGTCAGACTCGATCGGAGATCGCGTGCTTAGGCCTATCGATTTCCTTCAGAACGAGTTCGAAGTACCCCCACCCATTCAGGGAGAACTCGAACCAGATGAGGACACACAATACCTCAGCGCGGCAGAACGCATCACCTTACAAACAAAGGCGCAGGTGATTAAAGCGCTGGAGAGTTCCTGCAAAATGACGGAGAAGTTTTGGCAAATGTGGCAGTCGCAATACCTAACATCTTTGCGCGAAAAACATCAGCTAGAGGTAGGTCATAAGCGGGGGTCGCGTATAGAACCTCAAAAGGGTCATGTGGTACTTATCTCGGATGCGCTACAACCTCGACACTCATGGAAGTTAGGACGCGTACACGACTTAATTGCCAATAAGGAAGGAGTAATCCGCGAAGCTGTAATATTACTACCTTCACATAGAAAAATTAGAAGACCTTTGAACCTGCTGATACCACTAGAATTGGATGACGAAAATGACCTTTCAGAAAGGAAACAAGGATCTTTGACTCCGTCAACATCAAACGAAAGGGCAGCTGAAGAAGAAATTACATCGACGGAAGAACGAACTGCAGGTAGACTTAACCATCACTATAATCTCAGGCCTCGTAAAAAGGTGACTTACGCCGACCAAACTACGTCTAAAATGACAACAATGAGCCTTTTCGTAACGGTCATATGCGCGTTGACGACTATGGGTTTTGACTTCACGCTTGCGAGTGAAATCTGGGACAAAACAGGAAAACGCGTGAGATGCATACAAGGCGGGGTTGAACTCATAGCATCGGAGCAAACGCCATATCAGATATGTGCTGAGGGTTATTGCAAACACATTGACTCTCCACATACTTCTGAAATCGTGCGGTTTCCAGCGCATATAGTACTGCATGACCACGATGTTCAATGGAAGCTGCTTGAAAACGGCACGCTCCAAACGATTGAAACAACTTGCCCAAAAGCACCCTTTTGTGATCATATAGACTGCACGCTGTGCTCAGCGCTACTGTTCAACCCAGAGTGCTGGCCCATGGGCGCCATATTAGCGACAGCTCTTCTCTTCTATCTACTCATTACAGGGTGCTATGTTTTCTTGTACGTGCCGGTTGTTATAGGGAAACCAGTACGCGTTGCGGCAAAGGCCATTTACTACGCGATTTCTTGGATCGGAACTACAATTCGTAACAGGAAATCCAAAACGCGTACTAAGAAGGCCCTTGATTTGGTCGAGTTATTAGCAATAGTCATGACCCTGGCAATTATTACATCTACAGTACAGGGATGCCAACAAATTGATATCTTTGCCCATCAGAGCACGGTATGCGACGCGTCTAAGGGACAGCGCACATGTAAGATACAGATGTCGGAAATACTGAAAATAAATTCCTTTAAAAAAGAGGCTTGCTTGCGCTTAAACAGCAACTCTACGATGGTGTATGAGATTCGCGTTCTTTGGAAGTCTCTAACCCTTTTTTGCGAGCAGGAAACGGATTACTTTACGAGGGATACCGAATACAGGGTAATCAGCAGCAAAAGGTGCGCGCACATGGGATCGTGCATAGGTAGTAAATGCGCAGACGTGAACGGTTCTAGTCTCATCAAAGAGCTGGCAACCGGAAATCCTTACCCAGGAGCTACTTACTGTGTGGCATCTTGTGGGGGACCAGGTTGCGATTGTTTTTGGCCGGGATCGGGCTGTCTCTTCTATCGCGTCTATGCTGTTCCCATCTCTAATCGCGTTTTTGAAGTCTTCCATTGTACACAATGGAAAGCAGCAGCAAAGGTAGAGGTAGCAGCCTTCGATTACAAGAATAACGAGAGACGAAAATGGACCATTCAGATGCTACCAAACGTGCCAGTTAAACGGAGTGCATTCTCCTTGACTCTTAGTTCCATCAATGTACCGCCCACACCGTTGTTGAACACACCGTTCATTACGGATGGGCAAAACATTGCCCTGTGGGATTCGCGTTTAGCTCCGGCATTGCTGTGCGACAACTCAAGTGCAGCTTTAAACTTAGACTGCGAATTCAGAGATAACTGTGCGTGCTATTCGGCAGAAACGAAAGCCAATTGTAAGTGCGAAAACATCGATCTAGATACATGGTTCAGTAATCTCCAACACCGGCTTCCAGTAATTACCCCTTCGGTGTCATTCAAAAAAGACCCACAAGGAGGGATCCGAGCTACTATGACCACAAGAACGACGTCAGAAATAATCTTGACTATACAGGACCAGGTTGAAACAGAAGTCATCGTTAAAGACGACATTTGTGTCGTTTCTAACGCGCCTTTAACGGGGTGTTATAAATGTGCAAAAGGGGCAGAGGCAAGCATCGTTTGCAAATCCTCTAAACCCACCCAGGCAGAGATTCGCTGTGAAGGGTCGACTTTCACCGTTCAATGCGATAGCCACGGAGTCCCGTCGATCCTACATTTCAGTTTCGCAAAGGCGCGTATAGGACTCACGTGTACTGTATCTTGTGGACGCGTGGAATCTACATTTAGAATTGGGGGAGTTCTGAAATTCACGCACTCTGCGCAGACGCTCATGGTCTCATGGATCAAGGGGAATACCCTGGAAACCAACGAGATTCAGTGGCCGGATTTCCCCCATATCGCAGATGTGTTTCTACAATGGTACAAGACTGTGATTTTAGCTGTAGTAGCAGTGGGAGTAATACTAGCAGCAACCTATATTTTACTCCTCACTTGCGGAGGTCAATTCCTTGGGTTCCTACTGCGCTTGTTTCTGAGGTTTTTTCGTGCCAGTATTCGAGCATGCTGCAGCTTACCATTTCGCGTATTTAAAGCTGCCACAAGGCATCGAAAAACACTTTAGTAGGAGCCTGACCCGATCGCGTAGACGTAGTCACTCTCGAGTAGATAAAAAATGTACCTGGAAACAAAATAGTGGTTATGTTTATCTCTATATCTGTACGTCCAGCGAGACTCAAAGGGTCAAATTCGCGTATTTTAGCATGTCCATCAACGAGTTAACCGACACGGAGTTCATCTCGCGTATGATGATCGAGCCGCACGAGAACTGGACAGCCGTCCAACAAGACCTGAATGACCTGTCGGAGCAACTTACTCTGGAAATAAAGGTGGCTTCGAGTCACAAACAAGAGTGGAACTACATACGATCGGATCAGACCTTTCTTCTTTCTACCCCAGCAGCTAAGATCATCACGCTCTCGCAGTTGTGGCACAAGATGGAAAGAACGAAGCAGGAGATATCACACATCGGAGTGAGATCCACCTTCACGAAACTGTTCTACAAGAATATGGCCGATAAGAGCTCCGGAAGAATCATCGAAAAGGAGATCTATGAGTGCTTACGCATAATAGATAGCCAGACGAGACAGCTGACGGCTCTGATAGAGGAAGTGAAAACATTCTTCCAACGTGCTGAAAATGATTTCAGAACCGGACCCTGCTCCGCCCACGTAGAGCATATAAACGCGTTATTCAGACAGGCCTTCGAGACTTTAACCTTGGAGGACAAGAAGAAATTCGACGAAAAAATTCTTGAGCTCCAGAGCCAGTTAAATGACCAGTCGGCAGAAATAACGCGTCTGAAAAATGAGGGAGCACGACCTAACCCAAACGAGTCTCACCCGAAACCAGAAAATGTGGAACCCACAGACGACGAATACTTCGATCAGATGAGACGAGAGGTCGCTGAAAACGATGAAGTACCACCCCTGATGGAAGAGGAGTCGGATGAAGAAAATATGGAAATTCAAGAGGAACAACTGAATGATGACGAAAATCTGCTGGACTTCCCACTTGAGCAGAGAAGATCACCTGAACCTGATGAAGAAGGCATTGAAGAATGGGGGCTACGATGTCGTCTGCTTGAAGATGAAATGAATCGCGTTCAAGAAGCTTACCGAAATTTCCCATACCGCAAGAAGGAGCACAGATCACCAGGGATCCATCCGGGGATGATGTGCGCGTTTTGCCGAGCCAAAGGCGAACATTTCTCTGACTCTTGCCCTAACTTTATCGACGGCGACGAAAGATACGACATAATTTTGAACGAAGGATGGTGCAGAATGTGTCTGGAAATGTGCAACTGGGAAGCTGAGTGTCCGCGTGCGCAAAAATCTTGCTATTATTGTGAACGCGTTCGAGGAACACCGTTTGACTACATGCGACACGGCGTCGAACACCATACGGCCCTCTGCAACATCCCCAATCGCAAGGAAGAAGCAAGTCTAGCACTCAGAAGGGCAAAAGAAGAATTCGAGGGAGCATTCGCAGAACTGGAACGCAAGCACAGGCGACGTCGAGAGCGTCAGGAACACGAAGAACAGTTGCGGGCTCATGAGATGCGACGACAACACGCGTACGATGGGCAGCCATTCGAGGAACACCCCGAAAAACCGCGTGGGGGGAGTGACGACGAGCGTCGTCCCTGATTTATGGTAAGTTACGCAAGGTAAATCATTTTTATCATAAACGATCAATAGAAGTGAAATATTTCAGATGTTTACTTAGTTACATTCTCAGAGATTACGGTAATAATGCTTACTGCAGGAGATTGGAATGCTCTCAAGCTGTCGCGGGGGAAGAGATGGCGCGATAAGGCGTCAAGCCTGTAACCTACATAAGCAAGGAGCTGGAGGCAGCGAGGTCCGAGTGGCATCTATCGTCCGTCTGGAGCTATCCTCCACCTCGTCCGTTGTGATCACGACTTCTCGCGTTATTTCTTCGGTGGCAGCTTCGCGTATTCATCCGCTACTACTTCAGTTATTCGCTGCGGTATATTTATCTTGGCATCGGCAGATTGTTAGAGGTTAGACCAATAAATAT
>MU887582.1:10985-30324 GCA_036418205.1 Ostertagia ostertagi
TTTCAAACCATTACCTAAATCGAAAGACATGAGGTAGATTATAACAGTAATGCTGAGTTTGAAACACTTCGTCCCAGGCGGTTCTCGAACTTTCATCTCTCGCAAGACTCGAGAGGTACTTCAGTAACACCCCAAACCAATGGAACAGTAAGGCTTAGCTCGGGGTGTGTGGGGCAATTCTTCTTGAAGGTGGCGAATCGCGTGTTAAGCGTTTTCGCTGCGCTTTGGAAAGAAATTGAGGCCACGGCGCGCGACAGACGCGATTGTCGCGCGCCTGATGAACCTCATCGCCACTTTAGGAAGAAACGCTCATCATCGCCGTCACCAAAAGCAAGTCGTTAACAGCTGAGTTATTTTTAGGTTTTTGATTATACTCTAATTTTAACAACTCATGAGAATTGGCGGTAAATGAATACTAGAAATAGTCAAATGAAGCCCTCAATACCCAACCCTTTGCTGCATTTAAAACCCCTGCAAATTTTTACGCGACGTTATTTTGCATCGAGCTTGCAGGAGAAGCAATAGAAGCAACAAAAGATTCGCATTATTTATTCCAACTTGATGGGATGGCAGTTAGGCGAAGGAGAGCTCAGAGTATTTTTAGACGAGCAAACATATTTGCAATCCATCGAAAAGTAGATAACAAATCTCTTCTTGTGTCCGCAGGCTCCTTCCTTATATAACCTAAAATTAATTGCTTGCGGGAATGTCTGGTGAAAAAATGACTATTAGAACATCTCTGATGAAAACACCGGCATAATGACGGACTAATTAGTGAACTATCAATTAAGAGTATAATTAATGATCCCTTCCGATGATTATTGCAACATATAATCAAATATTACAGGTGGACTCGATAGATTTGGCTTCTTGCCAAGTTCACGGCCACATGCCACAGGTTCCTAATTTTGTGGTAGCCATCGATGTACCCCATTTATTAAGTGAGAGTTTTTAATCGAAGCCTACAATTTGAATGAGGTAAAGAGCTCGTGCATGGCAATAAATTTAGGCCTGTGGACACGAATTTGGCAATCGCTTATCAAGTGTTACATGGGGCTTTTATTGGAAATTGGCAACATGCCAAGTTTGCTTTCACACACCCAAATTTTAATACCACATGTCGCTTTCGAAACTTCTGTTCTCTCCGGGAAAATGCAAATTCAATTTCTTTTTGAATTTTTCAAAATTAAATTCAACTTGGAGCAACGTTCTTTTACACCTGTTTTTCTCTAATTTATTATTTAGCGCTATTTTTCAAGATTTCTGAAGCTTGTAGTGAGCCTACTTATTTTTGCTTTCCTGATTTGGATAAAGTCTAAGGTTCTCCGTCGAAAAGAACGAAGATCGGATATTTTTATTACTTTTTTCACCTTCTTATACTTGAATTTATGGGGGTAATAGGTAATTAAGGTTGGATTATTGCTTCTGTGCACAACTCTGCAGGTAAATCTCAAACATAAAACTTGTTCTTTTTCCTACCGTATCTCCTTATTTAGCAACACTTTTATAAATGCATGTGTATTGCATGTGTAGCAATTCCCTGGACAAATGACATCTACTTTTGTGCTGCTTTCTGGAATAAAGTTTTTCCGGGTTGCCCTGAGAAACCTCGATAATTTAGTCGGAACTTCAAGAAACGACAATCTGTGGTGGTGTTTGTCGTCGTATATCATTGAAGTTATTGAGCTTTCTATTTCCTAGGAAATATTGCTGAACCTTTTTGAATAATTTATAATGAACATAATTATACTAATTGACTAATACCGTCGAATAATTCGTTGCTGGACGTTTTCAACCTGCACACGACACCCTTCTCGATATACGTGTTGTATGTGAACAACCGCTGAATGATCGGTGATCGCTCTTCGAATGCATAATTCGTGTTCGGCAGAAAGTCATTCTCTGGAATGGAGTCGACGAATGGTCGGTTAAGCGCGTGATGTCGAGGCCACAGCGCTGTGGTTTGAATGTGCAATGGGTGTGTGACTATTTTTTTGGTGTTGATTGAAAATTGAAAGTTCGATGCTCAGGGATTGAGGCAAATTGTTCAACACCGGATTTCACATTTTGCCCTTGGGTTCGGTCGCTGCCCACCTGTTCGCATGGCTGTCGTTGTGAATGTAGTGCTCATGTCCCATATGGAGGGACATTCAAAATATCCGCTGGCAGGTGACTCCAGGACTAAGCCCAGGCGAGTGAAGAAACGCCCGGGAGTACCGAAGTTGCTCATGCCCTCGCGCGCAGATCCCTTCCTTCCCTTAGGTGCATTATTCCTAAGTTCTGTAAAACGGCTCCAACTACTTTCAATGTTCCCCCTAACACCCCCAACCCGTCCAATATCACGCCTGCTCCTAGTACTCTCCTTGCTGCATCCTAAGCTTACCAGGAAGGTCTTTCAGGGCGTGCCAAGCTTTTTGAAAACGGTCTTTGCATGATATAGGGGCACATGCGGGAACCACAGAACCATGGTTAATTTTTCCTGAACGGCCCTCTGAATACCAGAAAAGGGGGTCCCTAGTTCGATTCCTCGTGGTGACAAATTTTTGCATTTCGAGTTGACGTTTCAAAATTCGCGCAAAATGGAGTTAGCATGAATAATTAGTACCATATTCATGATTAGGACCGTCAGTAACCCTTACAAATAGACTTTGATTAAAAACTGGTGAAAAAGGTGTGACACCACAGTTGGGCTTCTTGGAGTCACACCTCTCACACCAATTTTAAGTCAAAGTCTTTTTGTAGGAGTTAGCTGACGGTCCTAATCATGAATATGACTAATATCATGCTACTCCATTTTGCGCGAATTTTGGAACGTCAACTCGAAATGCAAAAATTTGTCACCAAGAGGAATCGAACTAGGGACCCCTTTTCTGGTATTCAGAGGGCCGTTCAGGAAAAATTAAACATGGTTCTGTGGTTCCCGCATCTGCCCCTATATCATGCAAAAGACCGTTTTCAAAAAGCTTGGCACGCCCTGAAAGGCCTTCCTGGTAAGGCGTAAACAGATCAGGGGCCAATCAGGTCGTTTCATGGGGGCGAAGCGAACCCCAGAAGGCGGAGCGAGAAATACAAGGGACCTTTTAGGTCAAGTAGAGCGCGCCTATAACCGTGAAAAATCTTATTCATTGTGTTCTCTATTGAACAGCCATATCGTATCCCTTGCCTTCAATGAGGGCTAAATGAAGGATAATAAATGGATTCTTGGCGAGACTAAATGACGTTTCAGGGTCTCAGTAATGAAATTCGTTCACGGTTTATCGTGATGCACCACCTATTTTGGGTATTTTCGATGTGTCTGTTGACGGGGCGCTCCCTTCGACCTCCCAAACCGGAATGGAATATTTGCCGCCGGGTCCCGTGCGTTCCTCGATTGGCGTCATATTGACGATGATCGCTTTTTTGTGAACGTTCTTGTTCAAAAATCTCATTTTCACCAATCTGTGGGGTTGATCTCTGTCTTACCAAATGGCTTATTCATTGTGAAGAATATTTCTTCAGTACCGAAGAAAATTTGTCATCTGGTTATTCTTTAGTAGATGCTTGACCGCTCAGCGGCTTGAACAAAAGCGCAGTCTTGGAAATAACTCGCTATGAAACTTAGAAAATTATTCTAAATTGAATGTTGAGTTTCGATTGATTACAGACTATAATCCACCTTATTATAATTTATTTATATTTAATTACAATTGCTATGCAAATTCAACAAAATTTGCGGGACTGAAATCCTTTATTCTAGAAAAGTAAAATAATGCAATTACTTCACGCGTTGACTAGAGAGAGGCCAACTTTAAATAATTATAGAAAGTACATAGTAATGATGTAATAATAATAATAATAACTAATTAGTCAGAGCTGCTAAAGTCAACTAAATCTTTTACGTGAGACTGTAGTGCATCGTACTCGGGGATGATACCGGTTAATTTTTATCAGTTTTTTTTTTGGGAAAAAAGAAATTCATCAGAAAAGATCCCGTGTTCTCTTTAATGCAACAACTTTTAAAGCTTAAGAATTCCGGCGATCCAATTTCGAAAACTTTAATATTTATTACTATAAATTTTTTTCTAACATTTATTTTTCAAGATTTTTGACATTTGATCATTAGACTATCTGAATCCGATGTACAATTCAGTGCTTTTATCCTCCCAGACAAGGCTGGCACCAATTGCCAGGGCTGCCTAGTCTTGACGAGATTTAAATAGAAAATGATGAAAGATATTCGAAACTCAATTGCTACGTGCACGTGAATTTTCGCACATTCGAAAAAATGACGTGCGTAAAAGTTGTGACGACAAATGTTCGATTTTGAAGAGCGTGAGGAAAATTAACCGCTGGAATCATTGAAAAATTTATTTTTTCTTACTCGGGCGGGGTTGGTCTCTTCATTTACTCACTTTTTTCTTCCACATGGAGATCCTTTATGTAGCGACTTTATGATATTGTGTTATGAGGATATTCTATGACGTTTGTGGGACTTTATGAAAAGCATGCGAAAAAACTCCCACATGGTTGAAAAATGCACTTTTTTCTCAGGCGTGGGTGGGCCTTATGTTTTTTCACATGGGAGTATGTTGTTCAGCTGTCTTGTAACTTGTATATTATATTATACTCGGAGAAAATTCAGCATTGCATTTGTGAGACAATAGTTACAAAATCATGCAAAAATACCCACTCAGTAGCTGCAAAATGTAACTTTTTCCATAGCCGGGTTAGAACTTGAAGTACTATTTCTCTTTTCAGATGGGGATATTTATAGCTAGTACCATATAATATTGAATTCTCGGGATAGCCAGTAGGAAGTTTGTGGGAAATCGCAAGAGAACGACAGAAAAAGGTATAGAATAGTGAATAGAATTGTTTGAACAACTCCTTGGAATAATGACATGAACCCCGCGGAACCATTCTATTATTATTTTATACCCTTTAGCAATATTTCAGTTCCAATATTTTAGAAAAAAAAGTAGAAAGACAATCTTGGCTTATCTACTCATACGGCGGAGAACGTTCACAGGTTTCCGGCAATCTACAATGTTCAAAAAATGGCGGAAGCCATCATTTTCCAAAGAACATTCACAGAACGAATTACTTTATCAGTTATGCGCCTGATAACTTCATAGATAACTATCGCCAGTTTACCCGCTACCATAACTGTATAAAAACTTAATGGGTTTTGAGAAAAGGAAGTGGCTTCGGCATGCGCCGTGCATTCGTTCTTCAGTTCGACGCAAACAGTTTAATAGGTTGACGCCGATTCGCGTCCGTATTTGTGAACTAGGTACCACGCAAGCTGGGTGAAGAGATCGTTGCCATGAACTCTTTCGTGAGCCTCACCAGGTGTGCAGTTATGGGCAAAACTTGGGCCCTAGGCGGGGTTCGATCCCGCATATCTTGTTTGCCGTGCCATGATTTCAGAAGCTTAGCTAGGGTGAAATGGTGCCGGTAGTGTAACTGGTAGCGCAATTGCCCGGAAAGCGAGAGGTGCGGGTTCTAGTCCCGCCTGGGGCGAAAGTTTTGTTCACAACCCAGCATTCTTGTGAAACATTCGCAACGCGAACTGCGGCGTTAAAACAGCAGTTAAAAACAAAACAAGTATCTCGTGAGTCTAATTCATTGACCAAAAATGCTTTTTTCACTACTTGGCTGATAGCCAAAACAATCTTACCGTTGATGTGTAACTGAACTCTTAGATAACAGCGGTTAATGTCTCCAAAATGTCACGTTCAGCAGTTGATTAGTGGACTTTCTCAAGAATCACATGGCATTTCCCCCGTCGTGGCAGGTGTCACTTTGAAATGTGATGACGACAGCAGAGTGCTTCGTTGCAGCGCTCGAACACATTGGGCTCTTCCCCTTCTCATCTTTTCCGCTCTACGAAAGTCTTTCATGAGCGTTTAATCCTATCTTAACTGGCTGAACCCCGCAACGTCTTAGGAATTTCCCTTTTGCAGGTGGCCGCTTTCCAATTGAAATTGAGCTTTTTTATGTGCATTCAAAAGGTGCGAATTTAGTGTGACCACCTGTCATTTCATTTGTTCGTCGAAATGATGACGAATTTTCTCCTTCACTTGTTATATTTGCTTTTTTTGCTAGATTTTATCGTCTGGCGCAGAGGTGAAGGATAGTGACTAAATACTGGGCCTTAAATTATGCAACGCTATCCAGTATTTATAGTGTGCGATCACTCCCTTGTGCGCGGCCATGCATTCTGGATCGGCTTTATGTTTTTAATTCGTCACTAACTTCTTCAATAATTCACTACTGGTAATTGACTCACAGTTTTTCGGATAAGGTAATGCATGCACACAGTTTTGAAATATGAAAAATGGCCAAATAAATCAAAAAAATCTAATCAGAATCGGTGAAATTCTGACGCGCATGCGCGTCATGCTGTCGTCACCGTGTCAAAGGAATAATGCCTAGTGGGTCTGCGAGGAGAATACTCGTCACTTAACAACACATGACGTAATTCACTTAAGAATTAAGCTAGGTATTTCTCTCGGCATTTTTGCAATTTACCCATAGATGGTCAAGAAATAATTCATTTGACGTTGGTCGCTCCTCTGGGATGCGCCACGCCTTCTAATTCTATCCAAAAACACACAAATGGATTTTGGTCTACGCAGAAACTTTCTTTGTTTATTGAGCTTTGGTCAGCAAAATTAACTAAATTTTTCGAGTAGTTCAATCGCCTTACAAAAGCGTGTACCACTGCAAACGTGACTGCTTGAATTCATCGAAAATCTCTTCAAAATTCGGAATAAAAATTAGAGGGGAGAAGACTTCCTTTTTCTTTCTACGTTAAGAACTTTTTTACACCCTTACCAATTCTCGCGCGACTTTTCTTTGCTTACTTACTTTACAACATTCTACTCGCTTGGGTAAACATCAACAATTGCAACCAGAACAGAACGACAAAGGAGACTTTTGCTTACCATCTCTCTCGTCATCTTTCATTTTTCTTCATTTTACTTTTCACCATTGTCTCTAGTGTACCTCCGTGCCCTCATGGCTAGCCAAATTCTGTTTACCATCTGATTTACTCCAAATTTTTCAAAATATACTTTTATAAAGCGTCTCTCGGTTCGTCCCTTCAAATACTCATATCTCGCTTTTCTATGACAACTGACTATTCCGCCAGGTTTCCCCTCCATCACACCTTCGTCATTCATTCGCCGTTCATCCTGCCAGTTCTCGACGCGATCCACTCAAAAAAAGGTTTCCGCTCCATCATTTCACTTACGTTGACGACACACTGGACGTGGGTGGATGTTGGCGGCACTGACGGCTGGATAATCAAAACTTTTCATTTCGTGACATTCGTTTTATCCTTTTAAGCATAAAATGGCCCATAAATGCATGTATCAAGAGTTCAATTCTTCACCGCCATCTGCCCTTGCCAGTCTAGTCTCGTACATTTCGTGAAATGATCCCAGTCCATGCGAGGGGATCTAAATTTCCTTTTTATTTCTTAGAATTTCTTCAGCTTTTTCTGTTTAGAGGGATTTGACCTTTTGGAAAGTTAAAATGCGTTTATTTTTCAAAATTTTTCCGGATTTTTCCAAAAATTTTTAGTTTTTTTTTCGAATTTTCACGAAACTTGTGCGAATTTTGAATTTTTATTTCGTTCGGTCTGTCGTCTAAGACATGAAAGATTCTAATAGAAAAATTTTAATAAAAAGGAACCACGTCCCCCTCGTAAAAGTCCGAATCCCTATTTATGATTTCTTAACGTTCCCTAATTTCCCTACCGTTCTTTCGTACAAATACAACTCGAACACGACTGTTTGGCGCATTCAACCTCGCCATAGTCCCATGCATTTCGTGGCCATCAAAAAATGCCTCTATAAGGTACACGGTCTGTGAAGAAATTAACAATAGGGGTTCGTCGTTGTTGCGAAGGGATCGCGATCTTTTTTTGCTTGCTAATTTTTCCGAAATTTTCGAAATTATTCAAAATTTTGAAGAAATACATGAAAAGTTCAGAAATTTATCTCTTTTGTATTATCCTCTCGAACATACATAAAATTTGAATGCCTATCTTGAAATCCGATTCTTCACCGCAGTCTGCCCTCATCATAATGTCATGCATTTCAGGGGCCTTTAGGAAATGCCAGGAGAGTTCTATGACAAACAGCTATGCATTAGAAAGTTTGTAATTCAAAAAGTACAGTATCTTTCGTGACTTTCTCGCAAAAGCTTTTTCTTTGGACGTTTGAAAACCTTGTTTCCTCATAACTAATTATATCTTCGTTCTTCGAGAACAGTTCTGAGGGCAAAAGCGATGAGGTTACTTGAGGCGCCGAGTGTGGTCCTTGGAGTGCACCCACCCTATGCCTAGGAAGTGTTAGCCTCTAGGTTTAATTAAATGATAGGAGGATTGTCGGACCGATGAAAGTGCTCTTCACTGAGGTCACCGATTTTCCATGTTTAGTAATCAAAGTTGTTTTATCAACGTCTTTCTAATATTGTAAGTTGGTTATCACGGCCAGCTTACGACCACTGTAAATAAGGAAAGTTAATTAGTCAAAGTAATCATGGATTTTTCTCAAATCCAGTAGGACGGCTAGACATCTCATTTCTCACAAAGTTTCCCTTTGTAATTTGTTGGCCTCAAAACAGCTGTATGTGTTTGTTTTTACTTTACTATATAAATCTATTATATAACGATTTTAGTTTAAAGTACCACTACTATTCACTACTCCTTTAGTGTCGCTGTCTTATCTTTCATTAAAATATCTCCTGTTCTCTATGTTCGTCTCTCTGTCTCTGGAACGTCACTCGGCACCCCCCGCTCGGGGCTTATCGATAGAGGACGTACGGTGGGCGGGTAGGGGCGGTACTGGGCGGGCAGATGGGATGGTGGACGGAGCAGAGCGCTGGGCGGAGAGGGAAAACGGCGTACGTCAGTGGGACGGACCGAAGGGAATGCACCCGCCCGGCGAAAGGGCGGAGACGATGGGCCCAGCCTACCAGTAGAAGAGGACCGACGCGGTCACGACAGCTGGTGGCTGGGACTCGTTGTCGGGGTATTCGTCGTCGACGACGGGGTAATTTGTCTTCATAAAAGGCTTCAGATACTCGAGACGCCGACCGGGCGCGATTTATGTCGCCATCAGCCGTTCTAATCATTCACTAATACAATATTCCGCTATTCTATGAAGATATTTTCGAATTTATTTTCACTACCTTGGATTTTTTTCAGATTTTCCTTTTCTCAATGATTTACCATAAGGTATATTTCTTTTCCTCTTGATATCAATGTGCTGGGTACCCGTGCTTTTGATTAATAGATTTTCCTAGCGCGACCTTGCAATCAGCGCGCATACGGTATGTGGCTGTTTATGCCGATGTCCTATAATTCTTTGCACTCTCTGCGATTGGCGCACTCTCGCTCAGTTGCTGACCACTTCTCTACCTCTCTGTAACCCAGCGTGGTATCTCGCCGGGTACTCGTCGTACTCGCACAGTCAAATATTCTCCACCTTTGCCATTTGTGCTGTTGAGAAAGCTATGTGCAGTGTCATGTCTGCGAGCTCATTTGTCTCGTTCCGTCTGAGAAAAACTCCGTGAAAAGTGCAAACGCGGGGTTATTCGTTTCTCTTAATCCGCCGTTCGGGAAACCCCCTCTGAGGGAATTCCACGGATGATCTACGATCTCGTTTGATCTGCCCTGGAATGTTCCATGTCTTCATTCTGTGCACTATACGGTCCAAGGCCGGCACGTTCAGTCATTCACAATTACTTTCCATCTTTTCGTCATTCCTATGTTTTCATTATTCCTTTGAGCTTCTCCACTGTCTCATATTCTCTAATATTCTCTCGATATTTTTCTTCGCCGAGGGTTCCTCTCGAAGCTCTGCAAAAAAAGTGTAAAGTGTCTGCAAACGATGGCACTTTTTCCCAGATTCGCTCTCTCAAAGAGTTCAAATAGGTCCGTGAGAACTTGCTGTGTCGCGCGATAATCGATCCGCCGTAATTCCCCAACAGTCTTTAGTGATCAATCTTCGATAAACTCATCACCAATCCGGCTTGTATGGTGTGCGAATGTGCGTCGCGTTATTGCACTCGTTTCTGCAATTTCACGTCTTCTAAGTGACAACAATCTGCTGATGGTATCTTATTTGTGTTTTGATTTCAGTGCTAAATACAATGATGGAAGTTTGCGTCAATAACAACAGCTCGACGCCGGCCTTCGAATGGTCCGGATGTGAACCCTCCCAACCGAGTACCGCGCGTCCGAAGCGGGACTTCCGATTCCAGGTAATTTTACGATGTCGAATTTTCGCTTTCCATTCACCTTATTTCATGCAATCCACGACTCTTCCATTGGTCCTATTGGCTGTCTCGTACCAAAAACTTGTTTAGCCAGTTACTATCCCCTGAGAGACGGGTAACCCTAGCGAAAGTGGGATGGAGGAAAAAGCTGTCTAGTGCTATAACAAGGCATCTAGTGACCCGTATCCTGCATAGAAAGTGGGTCGCCCAATCCCGCATATCCAATGGTCTCTGAACCGATCAATACGCTGGCAGAAACTGGTTAATTCTTTCTGGATTCTCTGAAATGTTCGACACCGCGTACTTTTTCGATTCAACCATCTCTCTTCCCACAAAGAAGACGGCAAGGCGTGAAATGATATAGCGTTTCACCCTTTGGTACTGTAAAGTGATGGATGGGAGTCTCCGGCGGTATCGCTTCAGTTGGAAATGAACTGTTGCGTAGGATCCGTCTCAAATGTTTAATACTGGGGGTTTACTCGATTTCCCATCTTTTTTGAAGCCGTCTACTGGCTAATCTGGTTGGATGGAATGTTGCCAGCTCTGCCAGATGTATAATGTCCGACTCTCTTTCCATCCATCCTCACAAACAATGCCAGCCAAAGGGGACAAACAACATTTGAATGCTGCGTGTAGCTTAATTGTTGAAAATACTGGTACGAGTTGAATGGCCATGAAAGCTCAACAAAATCATTGGGTCCAAACGACATTTTGACGATGTGGCACCTCAATAGTACTTTTCTAGGTAATCGAAGTCCGTCAATGCCCCAAGTGGTTTATCTGGCCAAACCGCAATCGCCGCAATGATGATGAAGTCGATGAGAACCATAATAAGGTGAGCTTTAGCTTTTTATTTATTTTTATTGGTGTTTGTTACATCTTACCTACTTTTTTACATTTTCGCCAATGTGAGCGTTAAGTATTGCTGTTTACGATGATTGTTTCAGGAAGCGAAAACGGTAGGCATCGAAAATGATTATCAACAACCAGCTTATAGTAACCAGAATCAATTTGCCACCTATTCGTCGACACAAAACGGCTACGGTGCTATACGTCGAAACGTTCTCCGTGGCTCGAAACGCATGCAACTAGAGAAAGAAGGAGGTGAGGAATTTTTCTTGATCGGCTTCCTTCATAACAAATCTTTCATACATATTTCTCATTATGTACATCGTGGGGTTTCGGCAGCACTTCTTCTTTTGAGATAATTGAGCATGCTGCCCGCCCTAGCCACAATTCTGTGCAATGGAATCGTTTAAGCGCATTTCGCGATGCTGAAAGAGCGCAGCAATTTATCCGTGATTGGTTTTCTGGTATGCGGGAGCTGGTGCTAGGAACAAGGGATTCGTTTTACTGTTTTTCTTGCCTTTCCAGCTTTCTAGAAATTAAGTACAACATTGTACTTCTCGTTAAGTCTTCTGAAATTCAATTAAGAGTCAAGTTTTCAATCAAAACCTTAGGCTGAAAGACGGGGAAATTCATCACTATCTCCTGAAATAGGTGCCATTGCCAGTGGAGCCTCTTGACAACTCTCTGTCCCTCTATGAAAAGGCGGCTGAGAGCAACTTACCACCTGCAGCAGTCTTCCCCATTAGTGCGAAATCAAATCGCGTGTGTATAGCGGAGATTCAAAGAAAATTACAACGATCACATAAAATTGTGTCAATCGCCTGCATGATGGTTTTTCTTTTTCAGTGCCTGGGCGCACGGCGTCTGAACCAGCCAGGCGGCTCTCGGCGAAAAAGGACAAGGCGGTTACCGAGCCGATTCAGTCCGGCAGTCCGTCTAATACGTTCAAAATCCTGTCGATTGCGAAGAAATGGGAAAGTTTCGACGCGACGGATGACGAATCCGAAGAGGTGGTCGTGAGCTCCTGCACCCAGATAAACCTCTCGGACGTGACGGAACGCAGATGGACGGCAAATTAGTGCAGTCGTGCCATCATCGTCGACGTCATGTGTGTGTGCGTGTGTGCTGTGCGCTTTTTCCCTTCTGATGGAAGGGACGTGCGGCGCCGTCCGTGCTCCGGTGGTAGCGGTTTGGGCCGCGGTAAATTTTCGTCGCTATGTCGCTCGTGTACATATCCATACGCTTTCCGCCTTTACGGTTACTCATCTTCTGTTCATTTCTCGTATCGTTGTCTGTTTTTGTCTCTTGTGTGTATTCGTGAATGCACAATATGCGGGTCTGTAAATGAGAATTGCAACTGAGTCGGCTAGTACTGGTTCTGAATATTGTTTTGTTTTTCTAGGAATACAGCAGAGTTGTGACAATATGTAGAAGAATTAGCAATTGTAGTAGTTGTTACTTTGTTTTCGGCTTAAGTAAGTAAGTATTCATCAATACCATCAACAACATTCATTTGCTATATTGAGCTCCCCCCTTACCGTTCTATTTCGTTTCATATTCCAACCGTTCTGTAGCCTTTAGCGCATTATTTAATAGTGCATATCATTTAACATCAATTGGGTTTCATCTATTTCTCCTATGCGGATTTAGTAACTCATTTATTATTATCGAGCAAGGCAATTATGTGTTGCTTCGTCATTGAAAGAATGAAAACTTCAAAAAAATTGATGTTTTGTTAAAGGAAGAAAATGGTTTTGGATGCCATTCCATTTAATAGCGACTGAACAAAGAGAATGTGGGCGAGGAAGTGGGATGTGTTTACTTTGTGCTTCCAATAGACAGGAAGACAGCGTGATGCCTTTTGTGTTCCATTTTGATTTTTGAGCAGCACCCAGTTGTGTTCTTCTACGTAGGGGAAGTCACAAACACTCATTCCCACTAACAAGGAAGTGTCTGCGATTTATGGATTCTTTTTCCTTCATTAACAAATGTTGTTGGTATCAGTGGTGTTCGGCCAAAGGTAGGGCTCAGGCCATATTTGTCAAAATTACGGCAGGCGGTTTTTTTTCTCAGATGATTTGAATTTGACAACTCAGGGGATACCACAGTGGGCTGCTGCCATTGTGATGGCCTTGGGACCAACCATCTGCCGTTGAGTGGACTTGGGTTTGAGGGCCTAGATTCTAAGGGCCTGCACAGCCGTCTGAATTTCGAAGGCTTCCAAAGGATTTGGAGGAGTGGGTTCTCGAGACGGTTGCCGATTGGTAAGTACATGAAATAACGCATAAAAAGCGTGATGGACGAGTTTGATTCCCAGTTGGTACGAAGTGTTTTGCCCATTGGCTAGCATCCTTGTGACAACTTTCTCATAGTGGTCTGAGTTCAAAAACAGCACGTAACAAAACAAGGAAGTATTCGGCAGCGACCTTCAGCTGCGTAGTTTTGCAGCTCTCCAGGCTCGGGGAGACATCTCCGTAAATCCGATTTCGCCCTTGCTAATTTATTCCATCTATTTGTTGCAGGAGCATTAGGTACATCAAGGAATAGAAAAGGCGAAGAGTATCAAATCGTTGTCAATTATTAAAAAACGGGTGGATATTAAGTTATGAACGTCCCAACACGAAAAAATCTTAACAAGTGATAATATAGAAAAAGAAAACGAGAAACTATGCATGCAGACCATTTAGGAAAGGTGTTAAGCCATGTCTTCCTCTATGAGGAGGTAGTAATTTTCATTCGCAAAACTTGGGGTCTATCCGAAGGAATGGGTGTGGTTGTGCCTGTTCGACAGTTGCTCCTCGCTTAATGAAAATCCAATTTTTCGTTCAAGGGAGGAAGCTTCAAGTGCGTGAACCTTTTGCTTACCTTTTACATCCCATTCCGGAGGGTAATGAAGGCTTGTATGTTGCTGGTTCCTCGAATATGGCCACGACAGCTAGAAAACGTCGCCTACTTTACTCCTTACGCTGACTTAAAATGGAGCAATGAAACAGAAACTCAAGTGGTGTCGCCCTTATCCACCCGGTGTGGGTCATCGGCATAGCTTTCGAGTCCCGCAGTCAGCCAAGTAACATACTAAGACAATGGCTCGACGCCGAGCGAACATTCTGAAATTCTTATAGTTTTGACTTTTTCAGGTGAACAGCTGAATTATGTAAGTAATGAACTTTGAAGCTATTAGTGTTGAATTGTTAAGCAAGTACACTCTTCGATTTTTTTACTCTGTAGGCCAGTCGAAGTGTGTTGCGGCTGCACGCTACCAACATGCGCCCGATTCGGGAATGGAATCCTGGGTCATGTGGTCCGAGCCGACCAAGCCTTTCACCCCGGGTCGGTTAATTGGTACCAGACTTGTCTGGAGAGATAAAAACACTTTTTGTACATAGGCTGGCCTCCCGCAAGTCATTGTATAGGCCACATCGCATTCAAAAGCCACTGCGAATGTACAAATGGAAGTAGAATGCGTGCCGCAACGGCAAAAAAGGGAATTGATCATTCGGCATCTTTAACTCCTTTTAATACTCTATTACCAGGACATGGCGTCGTATTTTCTGCGGTCAAATGCGAATTGGGCACGTTATGTTAAGGCGCCAGTTAAAACTGGGTATGTGTGCTTTCTTAAAACTGCCTCACATTTTTGCACTTATCCGTATTTTGGAATTTTTTTGGTGACACTTGCAGTGCATACATACTCTCTGTTTCGGGAAACGAAAAGAGCGTCGAGTGCAGACCGCACACCGGCACAAGTTATTACGCGCGCAAAAAAAGAGAAGATTCGCAGTGGCGCGAACTTTCTTGCTGCGGCATTCCAGGTCTGCACTTCCGATCGTTGGCGACCATGCCAGGGTGCAGCAACCCCGACCCAGGCGGATGGGTCCCCAGGACTGTATCCCTGGCACCCGGCCCCAGGGGTACTGCAGTGAATAAGTTCGAGAAGCGAAAGTCGCGTTCTACTCCGCACAGCCGGTTGCCTACTTGTCTCTTGTGATATTATCGTTTTGGCTTCAGCTTCATGCAGTTGTCCATAATTTCTTCGAGAACATCTCTCATTTTGAATTTATCTGTTCAAGTGATATTAAATTACAGCTAATCAAATTTACGCTGCGATTGAAAATTTATTACTATAACCTTAACCTTGACCAGTAGTCAAGATTGAAGATGAATGTGGCTAATGATTGTCATGTGGTAGTATTTGACATTATTGTGGTTTTGTTCAGAAAGTTGCTGATCAATCATGGGTACGCCATCCTCTACTTCCTGGTACCATGAAAGACGACTGTTCACATTTGATTGTTGTCATCCGCGCATTTTTGTCACTAATCACTCACAAATAACTGAACTTGAGCGGTCAGTTTTCTCGCGAAGATCACGTTTTACATCATGTTTACTTCTTCTATGAATTCAACGACTTTCTCTTTTTTTCTGATGGTTTTGGTCATTCAAGGAATTGTTCCATTTTCAGCTATCTGCCCTTTGTCTGATGGTTTGATTTATTACTGATACCGGAATTTCGACGTCTAGTACTGGCGTTCTGGGGATGACGCGAACCATCAGGTTAATTCCATTTATGGAATCTATCATATTCTTTTTTAATGATTGTTTGGAAAAGAGGGGCGATTTGGGTTATACGTTGTCTAGAATGAGGTTTTCTTGAATAATTTCAGGAATTCTCCCTAGTCAGCTCAATAATTGCACCTGTCAATTAATACTATGGTCGGGTCATCTACATGCCAACGCTGGTGGAATCTAGGCTTATCGGTGAGGATTCAAATTTCATTTCTTTCGATTTACTTTATGCCGCTCCACAACAACGATCTTAGCACTGACAATACAATTAAAATTGTGTTGGGCTACTATTTCTTAAGTGTAAAAATGCGATGACTTCTGAGGTTTTCTTCAAAGCTAAAATTCATATTGTTCGAGTTTCTGGCTGGGTTGATGGCAGATAAGAGTTTATAGTAATCTTCGCATGCGTATTTTTAAGGGAACAGTCATGCTCATGTTTATGGAGATTCGAATAAGGAGCTTCCTCCTTCTTTTTATTACGCAGATGTTTTGCCTATGTTTGCCCATGATGTGATGTGCTTACAATGTTAGCACAGATTATACGTCTGAAAATCTCTGGCTGACGCAAGCTGTCTCAGAGTTGCTTCGTCAGTGGGATCCTTGACATGGCTGGACCAGAATTCAGTTCCTGATTGATTGAGGATGTCCTTCCCAGTCCTTCTTTTTTCCCAGAGTTCATTCTAATGCGTGCCGTATCAGATTTGTTCACGTGGCATTTGTTCATTGCGTCAGTAGCAAAGAACAAATTGTTTCAAACCTCCGCATCGCAAAAACAGCTCACACAGCTGTCAATTTTTAATCCTGGGACGGTTTACCGTCATGGCATGTGATTCTCAACGCGTGAGGTGATTTTGAGCCATAAACGAGGCTCACGAATGCGATTATGGTGAACCCGATTTGGCATTTGGTAAAGTTCAAGTATTCAAAAATAGGAAATAAAATTTCCCCAGAATGGCAAGGACGATCTAACCAATTTCCGGCACTGATGAGTCACCGAACTTATTGATTCATAATTTATTTATTTGTTTTGATTTACTTATTCAAAAAATGAAGATTAGGACGCTTCTATAAATAGATAAAAACCAGAATTAGCTTCGGCATACTTTTGTCTATAACGCAGAAAATTAGCGTATACCGACAACTAGCGGAAAGGATTTCACATATTTGAAGTAATGATTAGTGTGTTTACCCTTAATAATTAATCAAATATTCAACCTAATTGGGAGGCCTGCTTTATATACTTTACTTTACACGGCGGCCGAGATTTGGCAAACGTGAACGTAAGTGGAGGCGATAGCAAGAAGACAAGAACAGTGGGTTGGTTCTGGTTGGAATAATTTTGATAATTGAATTAATTGGTAAACAACGCGTTTCGAAAGGCGAAAGACGTAATTATATCGCTTTCGAGAGCCGTGTTCCAATGACCAGTTTAGAGCTTTTCCTCCTATCGGATTTGCGATCAGAATGTTTCTTCGGGTATTTCGTCAAGGTATCAAAATGAGTCCAAAAGAGGCAGATAAATGAATTTTTAGTGTTGGCTTCTGTATTGAGCAGGTGGTTCGGCGATTTGCAGGCTCTCAAGAGAAAACGGTTGAGTTCTGCTCATTATAAACCCACGCAATTTTTTCTAGGGAAAAAACCTTCCACGGAGAACGATCTCGAGTGGGAAAGTGATGGAGGGTATTGCGCGACCATAGTCACCGTGTCACCCGTAAATCAAATACCATGTGACGTCAGCTCGTGCGAGACCAGGGAGCGCGAGAGGCGCGTGTGAACATGTACATTTGTAGCCCAGAATATTAAGCATTGTGGGATTGCTGCCTCCTCAAAGTACGCTCAAGCCCTCTCTTCCGAATTGACCTAAATCAAGTTCGTATCTGGGACTCTACGGGAAAGGAGCGTGACCAAAATTGGCAGGGGTATGGGTTTGGCAAAATTTTGTTTGAGTCTGTGAAAGGTATATAAGAGTCAGGTGGACCTCTACCGTTCAGGGCACTTGTAAAAGGCTAAAATTTGGCTACTTCAATTGTCAGCTAGAGAAGGGGGTTTGACAATGCGAAACAAATACAAGAATTCCGGGCGCGGCTGCTGCGAGCGGCCAGGCGGTTAATATTAATGTGTTTGGCCTCATTTTTTATAAAGCTGTCGTCTGATATGCTGACTCTATGTTGGATGATCATTCCCAGACGCTGCTGTTCTTACAGCTGTGACAGAAAGTCTGGCTATTAGCAGATGTCCTCAAGAAAGTTTGTACTAAACCCATCGAAAACGATTAATTCTATGTCTTTATCTTTGCCGTTGTCAATGGCCAGAGAAACAGCAATGAAATATAGTAATGAGAAGTATTAAAAAGCAATCAACTGAATATAAATTGAAGCTCAGACGGAAAAAAAAGAAGCGCAAACACAACAAAACAACATCAACCCGGAGTGAGTAGACATCCTTTCCCTCCTTTACACATTCAGGTTGGTACAACCAAAGGAATTGGGCGGCTGGTTGGAGAAGCAAGTACGCAAAAAAAGCTACTGAAAAAGGCAGGTTGCTCAGTACTGCTCACCCAGGAAAGGTATAAAATCGCCTATCGAATTTCTACCTTAGCTAGAAAAGTGGCTGAATAATGTTCCCAATGCAGAGGAGTTAGGTAAAGGCAGGGCGATTTAAAGCGTAATTAGAAAAGCTCAGGGAAGCATGTGCACCACAACGTACAGTTAGCTTATGGCCGCCCAGGAAGCGAGGTGTGGCGCTCACTGAGCGAAAAGTTGCCCTGGTTACTAGAGGGATGTCGAAAAGCACTCCGCCCACAAAAGCGATCCGCCCACTAGTTCACTTGGTGATTTGGACGAGCTGCGTTGCCAGCAGCGGCACAACTGAAGCAACTCGACTGGAGCATGGATTGGCATGCTGTCACCAAACGCGTTGCGATGAACTCGTTCATACGTCCGCTTTCTGAGCTGTTGCCCCCGCCCCCCCCTGTTCAAATGAGTGGATACCAACGGCTGAAAAAAGGGGTCCCGTTTTGCGTTTTCTTGACGGATTTCTCCCGCTTTTTTTGTCAACAACGTACGCCAGGTCTCCCTAAACCCTTCTTGGACCCAAGTAATCGCTGGCCTTTGAGTTATGTGTTCTGCATGGCCCAAGCTGCCTACGAGGTGCTACTATTCAACAATATAGCTACCAACCCGGTTTATGAAACCTGAAGAATATAATGAGAAACCTGGTTCGCCCTGGTCTTCTTATTGAACCATTAGGCTTTCGATTGGGTTGGATTTCTTAAAATTCCCATTTAAAAATGCTTGAACTCCTCTCAAGGTATTTGAATGTGTGTCGTTAGGTCACTGCATAGCAATGCGCATATTTGGCGCGTGTCGCGCTGTGTGAAATCGCACGGTAAATTGATTCGGCTACCGTTGGCTCAAGCTCTTTGTGGTCCAGCCTTGACCCGCAACCAACTTCAAATACCATACGCTTGGTCGATGGTGGAAAAGATAAAGTTGCGGCCTACAATTTATCGCTGCGCAAGTGCAGGCGTCGCTCTTCCAGGACCTAGCGGTGGGCACCTTGCGAAGGCAATAGCAATACATTTCTCGCAGGACATGAGCTGTACTACAGCTTTTTCGCACAATTTCAAGCCAGCACTACCAGTCCCTCCGTA
>MU887618.1:0-15828 GCA_036418205.1 Ostertagia ostertagi
ACGCATTCTACTTCCATTTGTACATTCGTAGTGGCGTTTGAATGCGATGTGGCCTATACAATGACTTGCGGGGGCCAGCCGATGTACAAGTCAGTGTTTTTATCCTCCCAGACAAGTCTGGTACCAATTAACCGACCCCGGAGGGATGGAAGGCTTGGTTGGCCCGGGCGACTCACGACCCAGGATTTGATCCCCGGACCGCTCGCGTGGTCCACTTGCCACTACACCACTTCCGCCCAGGAAGAGAATGGACTGAAATAAATCGCTTTTTCAGCCTCATTGAGGTAAAACCCCTAGTATTTGCTCGAAAACAAGCGTAGCTCAAATCTTGTTCTGCAAATCCTTTTCTTCTTTTCAACTTTCCTGCCTGATTCCGGGTCGAGCATGTGAGCTCACCTTATAACTCCTACTCAAAATTGTTTTCAGTCTCAATATCACTCTGAAATCAGCGTAAGATCATGTATTGGGAAGCGCTCTAGACGCGTTAGACTAGACTGAAGTTTACGTGACTCGTTGGCTCGACGTTGAAGGTTTTTTGCTACGTTCTACTGCTCGAGAGTTGTAAAGAAAAATAAAAGAAATCCGGAAAAAATGGAGAAAAATTTCTGTGAAGGAGATCACGAAGTTGTCAGGAAAAAGTCGCCAACTTTTTCCGCTTTGCTGAGGTCCATGCTAGAAAGCCAACCGGTGTAGTTGAAAATGCATCCGAGTTTTCACAAGAAGCTAAAATTCACAGACATCTTCGTGGGTCAACCATAAGGGCTCTCCTATTTCGGTAGCCATCTACATACAGTACAAAAACAAACGCTGGCATTTTTTCTTTGGCGCTTAAACTGTGGTCCTTGGCATTTGAAGCCATGTCGCCACTATCAAACCTCCTATGCGTGAGAGTTTTTTTTTCATACAGGATCAACCGTCCGTTGGACAAAGTCCAACGAGGGGTGGGGGGGTCGTATTTGGGGGTGGAAAAGAGGGGGGCGTATTTCGCGAGGTAGCGTCAATGTTACAGTAAGGGAAGGGATGATTTTTTATGGAACGGAGAGCGGATTAGGTTGTAGGCTGGGATTTTGGGTTGAGTGTTGAGTGTGAAAATTTTGCCGTTTCACATTCGATATACCCCCCCCCCCCCGCTCGACGGCAATTTTGGAGGGAAAAGTGGGCGGAGTTGGGCTGTGTCGACTGGTCTCAGAATCAAATACTATAGAATCGCCCCCATGATGGCGATGGCAGGCGAGGGTGGTGGAGGATGGTCGTGAGGGGTTAACCCTGAGGGGGGTCGTATCGAGGCCCTCTAGAAGGGGGAGGGGTCGTAAAATTTTCGAAATTGGTCCAACGTGACGGTTGACCCTGCTTCCATAAACGCTCTAGTTGTGTATTCAAGCTTTTTTTAGGAGCTGCCTTGCTATGGAGTTCTCGTACGTGGTTTTGTTCGGAAACTTCTACTTCCAATCTTACATCAAAGGAGGCGGCAAAAAGTTCCAACAGGAGAAAACCAAGAAACAATAGAGGGAACTAGCCGCAGTCACCAGCGTCAGTGTCGTCCACCATGCAGATATATTGGTTTTACAATATAGGAATGCAGAAAAACTTTGTGCAGCTGCACTTGTGGTACATTGAATAAAGTGACTACTTGTACTAATTATCGGAAGACGTCTATTCGGCATAAGATGGCGCTAATTTGAGCGTGATTCTGGATTTCCTGGACCGTGCCCTGTAATCAGTCTTGTGATTTCAATATTACCACACTGAATATACGTTTTTAGCCAGCACCTTAGCAAGCATTCCGTTGTGAATGCACTCGAATTCGCCTTTATTTTCCATCAGCCACCCTTAAGTTCGTTTGGAGTTCGCAGTCAGCTCGTGCAGATGTACAACTTTGCGTAGCTCAGCATTCTTCATCATCTCCCGCTAGCTTAGGTAACCGAGCGCTGCACGCTCGCTGCTCTTGTTATATGTCGGCGCCATTCATTCTGTTCAAGGCATGTCGGACATTATCCTTGGACGACCAACCTCATGGCTCGCCAGTGGGCCACACCATGTCGGTCGTTTCGGTCCGTATGGCCCGTCCGGCGGGCCATGGCAACTGATTTCTTGTATTTCCTCCCTTTTGACATTTTTGGAAATTTTAGTTACTAAATATGTTCACAACACCCTAACAAGGCTATGTACACAGTGGTCCACGAATTGCTTTCTTCTAGGGAGGAATCCAGAAACAATAGGCCTAGAAAACACTTCTAATGGTTAAGCAAAAATATCATCATTACCCACAGAATAAGAACACAGCACATGTGGTGGTTTTGAAAAACCGGAGCAGTAATCTTAACTGCAATTGTTGCCACACTAGTAATATTCCTTGCATGGTTCAGTCGATAGGACCCAGTCGTTGCGGGCTTCACCAATTGTTTTGGTTTGTGAAAAATATTGTCATTTAGGTGTAATACAAATTAGATGTACTTAGGTTGTCTCATAATTAGTGTCGCTTTTTTTCAAACAAAAAGTTTTCTTCTAAATCCTTGAGGCTTTTACATGAGTTATATACCATTCGAAAGAGAATTGTCTGCTCTACAAGATGCCATGTTCTCTTCCATCCATTGTTGCAGGGTTTTCAAATTTCAAGCGTGCGAAATGGGAGGTCTAGCCGACAAAAATTGACCAAACCGACACCTATCTCTAACTTTATCTTCCTTGGGAGAAATCAATCATGATGATGTACTCTACTTATATTCTAAACTACAACTATTAGGTTTCCCAACAAGTCGCGTCATTCCATTTCCAGACCTGGTTTTTCAACCAGAACTCGACGGTCGAGCACCATTACCTGAGATCTAGGTCGAAATTTTTTTATAGCCGAGACATTGAAAAACTAGTAGAATTCAAAGAACAAGTATGATGACTGTTAGGAATGTACGACTGGTTGATTTTCTCATTTTCTCAAGGGATAATTTTTTTCAAAGAAATGTGGTCACTTTCGCGGTAAAGCACCTTATACCGAAACATCTAAAATTCGAACTAATTCCCAACAAACAGAGAAACAAAACAAATGAGCGAGTAGAGCAGAAGAAGTGCTCGTAAAAGGAACACCACTCGATATGGCGTTCTCAGAGGAACATTTTAATTTGAAAAATTGCTATGGCTTATCCGTCAGCCAATTCGAAAAGAAACGGCAAAGCTTTTTCGGCAACCTAAGGAGTGGAATGTTTAGAAGAGGTCATGACATGAGTAAGTAGAGGGTACATCATTGATTGATTTCTCCCAGGGAAAATAAAGTTAGAGCTAGTTGTCGGTTTGGTCAATTTTTGTCGGCTGGACCTCCCATTTCGCAGGCTTAAAATTTGAAAACCCTGGAACATAGATAGAAGAAGAACACGATCTTGTAGAGCAGACAATTCTCTTTCGAATGGTATATGACTCGTTCTAAAAGCTGAAGGTTTCAGAATAAAACTCGTGAGTAAAAGATCGAGATTCTGGTTGGTGAGGGCGACCCTGGCCAAAAGAGCTAGTTGAACCAGGTCCCTTCAATTGAAGCCACTAAATTGGAATTCAGTGCGTGGTAGTAACCGTCTATTTGAATAAAGTTTACTTGTTATTGACACCACAGTGACTAAAGAAAGAAGCTTGAAAGAAGCATTTGTATTCAAATCTGGTCGATTTTTGAATGCAAGTTTTGCGCAAGAAAACAAATTGTTTTCGGTAGCTGCAACTTCAACAGTATTATGAAAACACTTCTGTTACACTAATATTCCGAGTCTATTTTCCTTTGCTGGTATTTTCATCTCCGTTAGAATGTATGGTTGAATAAATCAACGACTAACCGAAGAAAGTTTGCAAATTCAGTCATGTTGGCTATAATTTGGAAGCCAAAAGAGGCTACGTGGTTACACGAGATAGAAAGAGTAGCGGACCGTCCCCCTTAGTATCTCACACCGGGAGTCAACGAGGTTCTCCTCGGAAGCCGGCGGTGTCAGGATTCACTAGCGACCTGACGGGTGAGGGGTTGGATGGTCCTAGTTTCCCCTTGGAGTGGACACTAGGAGTGTTAGGAATATTTATTAGGAATAATATAGAAAACAATACAGACTCTCACACCAGAGGAGCGTGAGGTCGAGCGGGTTGATATTAGGGATGGGAGAGGTGAAAGGAAGGTGTCTCGTCACTCCCAGAGTGACGGCAGGCGGCGGCTCGGTGAAGACGACGATCAGAAAGAAGAAGACCCCCACCTTACTACTTGGATGGCTTTTATACAGGAGGGTTCCCACCTAACGGTACGATTGTGTAGGGAGGTCACGGAGCTGCAGGCAGAACAACGGTTGGTGGTCATTCTTAATCCGCGAATCTCCGGGGCTGGCTTATTCGTAGATTCGCATGTACTGTAGCGACCTACCGTTACATCCCCCCACAGAAAGCGGCATCCCTGCCGCTTCACTTACTACAATGTCTAACTAAACTACTTTATAAAAAAACAACAACTCAATAAATACAATTTGCAAAAATTACAATCGGTAATTAAGGGAATTATTTCCTATTGACCTAGTGTGGGACAGTCAGGGCCTAATGGGGTCTGGAATAGCCGCGGCGTGCTCCACGTCCTCTTCCACGTTGATAATTGCCTCGAGGCGCGGTTGATGTTGACGGGAACATCCATTGGGGGTATTGGAGAACCGGAATTTGGGGCGGACACATTTGTGGCGGTACCATAGATTGCATCCTGTAGTGACTATTCCTAAATGGAGTAAAGGTGCCTCGATTTTCCTTTCGAAATTCCTGCAGTCATTTGCTTCTTTTGCTTGAAATAGAGACGCGTTCGAGAGGAGCGGCTCCTCGTAGCGCCTTCCAGTGGAGGTAAGTCTACCTCTGCCTTGACGTATATCCTCAGCGCGTCGTAGTACTCTTTGATCACATCTCTAGAGTATGCCTCTGCGCTGGAGCTTCTTGGGTGAGCTCCAGGTCCATGCGATGGTTCCTGTGACGATTCGATAACCGGAATAAGACATCGTAACCCGTGTTTCATGAGTACTGCTGCGGATTTGGCCAGTTCGATTGTGTCTATCATATCAGTCTGTTTCGCATGTACGAGTTATCTCCTCTAGGAGGAGCAACAGCTAACACCTTAATGCCCGTACGAGCTGCCGCGGCTAGTGATGAGGCGAGTTTGCACCAGTCGCGTTTAGGAAGGGGCTCATCTGTCGTCGGGCCCACTAATACACAAGTCCGGGCGACTGCTCTCTCCAGAAATCCTGAAATCTCACTGAGTCTGGTATACAGTCTGCGCTCCACGTTCTCGTCTCTACCTGAACGCTCCGGTAATGGCACGAAAACTGTCCGGTAGGATTAGCAGCGTCTTATTCGGTTCATTTCGATTCACTTCGTCCCAGTTGTTTGCCTGTGCATATCGAACGGCCTCGTTGGTTGCTTGGTTGAGTTGGTCCATCGGCCAGCCTGTGCCACCGTCGTGGGCGAGACAAAGAGAGGACCCGTCGTAGAGGATCAACGACCGAAAAACGTGGTCACAAAACTTCTTGTAAAACAAGTAGGCCTTTTGCACTCCAGTGATGCTGATGCTAAAGTGTTTTTGGTCTAGCATGAGGAAACGCTTCCGTTCCTCATTCCTCTCATGGTCATATATGGACAACAATCTGGCAAGGCTAAATATCGTATCAAAACGGAGATTTGCTATCGCTTCTGAGGCGTTCGGCACCACATCCTTGAACGTTTTCTCTTGAATCGAGCACGAATATCTGCATCCATCGCCTTCTTGACCATGTCTCCCTGGGCAGCGGAAGAACAAACCAAGTGGGCTTGTGTCGACACCATCCGCTGTAGCCCTGCAAACAACGTGATTACTATTCGCTTGGCGCCGCCTCTTTCTTTTTGTTCTGGTTGTTCTTACTGAGTTTTCAACTTCAATCGGAACTACGATCAGTGCATCAAATGGAATTCGAATGGGCTCCTCCTTCTCATTGATATTAGATATTAGCGCTGAATTTTCGCTGGTCTCGATAACGCGGTATGGCCCTCCCCAAGGTTCACTTAACTTTGGGTATTTCTTACCAGCTTTTTCTCTTGGAAGCTTTAGGAACACCCTGTCTCCTACTTTTGGCAATTTATCCACATCAATCTTGTTCCTCTTATCATATTCATTTTTCATGTGCGTTTTGTATTTGTCATTGAGCGCTTTGGTGCACTCTTGCGCCAACTGAATGCCTGCCAGGAGCTCGTGCTTGTAATCATCTGTGTCGAGGTGGTTGAAAGAAAAGCTGATCGCGAGGAATCACGTTTGATGGGCAGTTGGGATCGAACGCATGCAGTAAATAGAACGGACTCTCTCCTATAGCATCATGTGGAGAAGAGTTATAAGCAAAGACTACCATCGGTAACAGCAAAGTCCCAATCAGGCTGGAATTATAGTTTTCTTCCGCAGCATTCTTGTTAGCGTTCCAATAGCCAATCTGTTCGTACCAACTTCGTGGGGATGTACCTTTTTTGAGCTGATTGTTAACACGTTGACGACAACGCGCGTTTTGGGTTTTTGCACCGCGTGGGACCACGGCGATTTTGCAGGCGCCGCCGCCTCACATCAAATCCGTGAATTTTGAGCTTTAAATACCCAAAACTCGGATGCAACAAAATGTTAGAATGATATTCGATGTGTCAAACTTATCAGAAGGGACAACTGTAAAAAATCGATCGAATTGACGTTTTCTGGCGATGAAAGGCAAGTTTCAGTTGCTTTTGCTGCAGTGAACCTCAGAAATTATTTTTGACGCGGTTGCTCCACTAAAAACATATGTCTTGCTATATGTGTGGGTCTGTACTTACTTCTACTGCTCTTTTTTATGACCAATCAGAATATAAAGGAAACTAGGAATGAACACAATTGGGAAATTCGTAGGGCTTAGAAAACCTTCGCTAAAAAGGAGCATATTCAACCATTCAATGAACCTCGCCGTGTCTAGTCATATTATGGTGTAGTCTATGGAATAGATGCAAAAAATTAGAAAAGAAGTAGCGCATGCGCGAAAAAAATAAATATTTTGTGTGTGCAGCGCATGCGCTGCACACGGTCCCACACGGTGCGCAAGGTGTGATGCGCATGCGCTGCACAATGTCGTCAACGTGTTAATTCCTGTTATTTCACAAATGCCTGACAACACTGAATTGATGAACTCAGGGCCCTGATCTGAGTGTATCTGCTTAGGCCACCTGCATCCGTCGCATATCCATCTTTCAAAGAACGCGCGAGTCACCGTCTCGGCGGACTTGTTTGGAATAGGATAGGCGCCTACAAATTTCGAAAAGTGATCTATGACCACTAACGCATATTTGTTGCCTCTCTCAGTTAATCCGTACTCCACCACACACGTCATACACCCACAATCTCTACGTACACGCTCGTTTCGCGTTGGTACACGCTTCAACTCTCACACACCAACAATCACAACTCAGCTTCGCACACACAACAAAAAAACTTCACACATATTCAGGCATTTTTGTGATATCGGTCTCCATACCTTCCCAAAATACCTATCTTTTAAGCTGACGATACAACTTCCGTCCCATTGAGGTGCACCGCCATTGCACCACCCATGGGCTTCCTCAAACACAGCTCTCCGTTTTGACTTCGGTACCACTCTTACTGCTGCATTTCCGCACAACATTTTAAGGTCACCGTTATCGATACAGAAGTCTGCAACCCTGAATCGCTGCGCATTTCTCGGGAGCTTAACTTCCTTGTGATCTTGTTTGTGCAACACATCGGTGATGAGCTGTTTATAACTGACTCTGGTAGCTGTTACTTGACTGCTTCAGTGGCGCTCGTGATGTAGAGGAGCCTTCGTGGCTCGTGTAGGAGAAGCCGAGTGCTCAAGTTCGGAGAGCCTGTGTGGCTAAACTTGATCGAGCCTGTGTGGCTCGAGTTGGGCCTTCGTGGCTAATAAATGAGCCTTAGTGGCTTGGAGTAGGGAGGAGCCTGTGTGGCTCGAGTTACAGAGAGAGGGACCCGTCGCCCGTTGGCTGGATCTCCAGGGGAGTGCGCCGTGTCCACCTCAGCGCCCGCCCCCTTATTCGTTTCAACTTCGTCTCCTACAGTCAAGGTTCACTCCTGTCGACTTTCTGAATACTCGCCGGCCATGCACGATCATTATTCCATATAATATACAGGGGGGGCCAAAAAAAAAAGACATTTTGCCTCCACTTCCAGATGGATTTAAGCACATTTTACTCAACTCAGACCGAACGGTTCCAACTTATTATTAAAGAGTGCATTCCATTCTATAAGAAAATCTTCATAGTGGCCACGTACGTGGACGGCATCAGAAGAATTAGCCCTGGAAACATGGTGCACTGGTCGATCTCAATGGGGTCTTCGAAGGATCGTGTACCATAACGACCCTTACTGGAAAGCTAGTTCCGAGGGGATTTGCACAGTGGTAGCTAATGCCTCTAGAAAACTATCCAACATTAAATCGATTCACGAAATTGCGTAAGAGCTTCAGGCTGAAGCTCTTACGGTAGACCTCCTTGAGCCTGACGACGGTGACAGATGACGTCATATTCTGAAGACGGTGAGGGCAGTGAAGGAGAGCCTGCGTACACTAATAGAGGAACACTTAGGGAATACTCTGCTGAGGAACTCCCGTCAACGACAGCAATCTCTGCGAAGAAAAAAGAGCCGAAGTCCGACATAGGCAAAATGTCTTTTTTTTTTTGGCCCCCCCCCCTGTATATTGTGCAATCATTGGCATTATTCATAAAGGAGATGGTTCGAGAACACGCTACGAGGATGTCTCTCCCAAGCTCTACACCGGTCACAAATTTTCATGTCATTTGGTTTTCATTTTTGAGACGAAATGTCACTGTTTTCATGAACCATATGGACGACTCTTCTGTGTAAGAGTGAGGGTTGCAGTTACCTCGTGTGGCTCTGCTATGGATGTTGTCTACGCGCCGTAACACCACACTCTCGAAGCTCAACTCCACTAAACACACCGCAATCTTTCGTCCAGTGCGAGGTATGGGTGACGCGTTACGAAACATCGAAGCCGTCGGTACGGCTACGAAAGGGAAGGACAAATTCGAAAATTTTGAAATGCCACTGAACGAAAATGGTTAACATGGTCAAAATCACTTCAGTAATACACTGTTCATTAACCGCCCGAATGATTGACACTGTTGCATCATTAATTTCCACCAACATTCATTTAATTGAAAAAGAACAACGTCATATAGAGAAAGGTTTGAACAACCATGCTCACCTTCTTTGTGTTGGATACTCACTCCAACACAAGCTCAATCGTATGGGCTAACACGTTTCGTCCCTAAAATCAAAGTGATTGAACCGTAATTGAGTAAAACAGATTCAAATGTACCGATTCAAGACTCTCACAACTACAAGAATGAAGTCGGGGTCAAGAAGGAGCATATAATGTGCGAGAGAAGGCAAAACAAGAAAAAAAGCGTTTAGAATTAAAGCAAAACAGCTAGTAAATGCTTTAAATTGCGGAAAAATTATTTAAAAAGAGACGTCGATTACGGTAGGCGAGTGGCGGCGCAAGTGGTGCAAATGCATCCAGCAGAAGGGCCAAACGGGCTGGTTTGCTTACTTCGCACCGTACTGAGCCTTTTTCTTCTATGGATCACATTCAAGACTGGTGAGTTAACATACATTGACTCACGTTTTTTAAACATCTGCACCTTAACTACTGCCCCATGCTTGGGTGAAATGTTGGTTGATCAATCATCATCAAGAAATGAAGGCGAGGAACTAGCCTCAGACAGAGGTCATCTACCTTTGACGATATTTCTTCGCTGTTGATTCTTTTGATACCGCGAAGTTCTCTCGAGGAAGGAAAACCTGTACTATAATGTTCTTCTTCAATTTTTTTCCTGAATGTAGCTACATTAAAATGATAATCTGGACAGGTACAAGTGCGAGAATTCAAATCTGTCAATCAGTTAGGTGGTCGGGTGCTGGTGGTGCACGTCTCATCATAAAATCTTTCCGGTCAGCACTGCGCTGAGTTCGAAGAGATATCCTATAGCAAGGTGCACATTACGAGAGATCAGCAGCAGATGAAAAGCTCACTTAAATGTTGAGGAATATGGGTCTTCAAGCGTCGATCGAAATAGCTCTCCATCGCACGATTCCGAGTCGCTCACAGCTAGTTGGCGTGTTGATATGTCCTTCACAGGTCGCCCGCCAAACTACGCTTCAGTTCGACTAGTTAAGGTTTGCTCATTCGATCGGCCCACTACTCGCATTTTCTTTTCTTCTCCCCACAATTTTCAAAGGGCGTCATTGAAGGGAAAGTTGGAAGTCCAGGAACAAAGGCTGGAGAGTTAGCTCCAGTTGGCGTTGAGTGTTGTAAGCCTTCAGAAGAGTTTCTGACGACTACTTAGATAGGACTCGAAGAACGGTTCCGATGTTTCATATACGGTTCATATGGACCCATCGTATAACTTCGGAAGGGAGACGCTCGTGGCGGCGAGCGAATGAAGCCACCTTAAGCTATTCTCCGCGCTACGGTGTCAGATCACCATTCAAGGTTTACCATCCAAATTTCATGCTCTTACTCAGACTGGGACACAACTCTGTTCGCTGTATCTGTATTTAACAATAATTCTTGAATGGTGTCCTTGCCTGTGCTGATAAATGCTTAAAAATGGACGTCTAGAACACAATTGATCTGGCTTCACATCAACGAGGACGTTAATTCATGTCATGTGACCCTGTGCCCATGAAGTACTCCATACGCAACGAATCTAATCCTAAACCTATGTAAAAAAATTTGTGAGGATGGTAATCGGGTTTGTTCAGTCGACGGTTGGCAGTTGACGTGTGGTGCCTGCAACGCACTCCACACCACTCACACATTATTATCACGATGAGGTTACGGTGCTTGCGTTAGTACCGTGCAAAACGCTCGTCCTTGTCATAATTTGCTCAAGGGAGCTTCATTTCATTTTTCTTTGTGTGCACGCCGGAATATTTGTAGATACTCATTTCGATGAAAGGAGGGGGGACGTTCAAGTAAATGGGCCACTTCAACACTGGGACTAGGCCTTGGGATGGGTATTGAGGCGATTAGTGCTTTCCCTTACACTTCTGCTCTCTCCTGGATTTAATTCTAGGGTCAGCCACCGTCCACTGTTTTGAAAGTAACTCATAAGGACCGATGAGCGCCTTTTGTAAAACTCTTGGGCCATGACCCTGATCCGTTCCATTCTGACCACTTCGACTTAACGAAGTAGATCGTTTTGCTATATCCGACCTTCCGACCAGGAAACAGGGACGGTCGCCCCAGCAAAGTACGGGGTGGGGCGAAAATTACTGGTGCCCTATACGCTTTGGATTTTTTTCGTTCTAGCCTTCGTTTTTCCCGTTTAACCTGCTTGTGATTGTTGCTTAAACATTGCGCAACACATACAGGTAGCCGTCAAAAGTTTGGAAACTTTTTTATTTTTGATCTAGCATAGCCGATAGAGAACGAAATTGCCCCGAATTCACAATATATTATACACAGAATCAAGTGCAGAATACGATGAGCAACATGATTTCTTTGAAAACGAGAATCGCAAATAAAAAATAAGAATTTTTATAAGAAACGGCGCGTCAAAAGTTTGGAAACTTCTCAATTCCAAAGCGAATTCAGGCAAAATAGCTCTCGAATCTACATGATAAATAGTATTCGATGAGTAGCTGTAATTCTATGTTAGCATTGTTTTTATTGACATGGAGCTGATAAGAACTTAATTTTAGAATTTTTAAGACGAACCCTACACATTGTGGACTAAATAACATTGTTTGGTGGGGTTCTTTACTGGAAAAGGATTGAGCGACATACCAGCTCTTCTGTGGGATGAGAACTCGGTTAGACTTCAGATCTTGACTTGGTCGCTTCATAACAGCTTCTTTTTCTGGGTTTAGGAAGGCGCAGTGAGGAGGTAGGCCTGCATTGGGTCGTTTCCGCGATAAAAAACCCATCTTTTCCGGCTAGTTCTGACTATCGAAGGGAAGCATTGTATTCTACAGACTATCCTTGTATTTAGCCTAGCCCACATTTCGCTGGATACTTAGAACAGGGAATCGCCGAATGGTCGGACATATCTTCATCCATGACAATGCTTCCACTATTTCTGACTGTTAGAACTCTGGTAGCTAGAATCAGGTTTCCTGTTGATAGAACACTTCACAGGGTCCATAACATCATTTCCAGGAAGACAGAAATTCCACTCGTCGCTGAGGACAAAGTTTTACTTCTCGCCATCGGCCCATGTTAGCCGTTGGTGTGCGGGGGCCAGTTGGGCCATCCTGCTCTTGTAAGCCAACAATGACTTCTTGTTGGGACATCATCCGTAATATTCACCAGGTCGCGGCCAATGTTGTGCTGCACTTGGACTTTCATATGATTAGGAGAAAACTGAAAAAAGTTGTCTCTCAGTTGGGAATGTCGGGGGTACGGGACGTGCCAACCACCCTTCCGAAGTATTTGAGGAGGGCCAATTTTCTGGGAGGATACTTTTTTGTGAATGATCATTCTTTTTTGCTTATTCGACTCCAATAAATCTAGAAACATTCTGGGCTAATATTGCGTTCGTAAGAGACTGTGACTACTAAAGGACGGCCGTTTAAATTTTGCTTTCCGGATTGTAGGGTTTGAAGAAGGACCTCCCCATGAAAAAACTGCTTTCTTTGCATATGAATTCATTTTGAAATTACACATTACTCAATGGTTGAACTAAAATTAACAGAAACAAGTAAACATTGAAGAGTAGGAATCATAATGATGAGGGAAACAAAAAGTTTCCAAACTTTTGACGCGCCATTTCTTGAAAAAAATCTTATTTCTCAAATATGATTATGGAATTTTGGAAAATTATTCTTCCCGTCGTATTCTGGACTTGATTTTGTATGTAATATCTAAATTTGAGGCAATTTCGTTATGTGTCGGCCGCGCTAGATCAAAAATAAAAAAAGTTTCCAAAAACTTTTGACCGCTACTTCGTACGTACTCGAATACAAAATGGTCCGTCGTTCTGACCTACGGAGCGCGATCATCAAACTTCACAACGACGGCAAGCAAACAAGAGAAATTGTGAAGATCCTTTCCGTACCTCGAAGGACGGTTCAGAATACAGTACGACGCTATAAAGAACTAAAAGGCCAAAGAGGACAGGGAAGAATGAGCAAGTGGCACGCTCTTGAGTCATCGATTTCAGTGATGAATATTTTTCACTTTGTATCCAGCCTTTAACCTTCCAACAATCAAATTTGCATTATTGCAGGTTTACTTGCTGATGGCTCCGCCAAGACACGACTCCAGAAAAGAGCGAAGCATCCTCACCCACTCTTGCTCAAGGATTACATCTACGGAAAAACCGCACTTGTTTTAACTAACGAAGCTGGCAACAAGGTGAAGAGGTACTGGAAGAAGCTCTCAAGCCGTGGGCCAATTCCATCTCCGGAGAGGCCTATTGGTGCTTCCAGCACACAAAGCAGACATGGTCCAGTATGGTGCGCCGAGTAACTGCTCGACTTCATCATAAACAAGAGGATGGCCCTCCATTTTCTCCTGATCTTTACTCGAAAAGGAATCTTGCGCGGAAAATTCTTGCACTCTTTCCTAACATGAATATGTCAGTTGTGATCACTGGAAATAGCACACAAAGTTTCACGCATGAAGATTCGGTTTCTGAAGAGAAACAAACGTACAAAAACTACACGTTATGGACCATCGAAGGACCAGGAGGCAGAGCCAGGCGAGGCATGGAAAGAAGACGGCGTTTGGCCGGCTACGTACCAGGCGACGCATGAGAGAATCGGGTTAAAGCGCGCGATTTCGGAGAGTGGAGACAAATCGATCGATGGAATAGGATGGAGTAGAAGTGTAAGATGTGAATGCAACGAAGCAGAAGGCCAGAAAGAGCACTCCAAGAACCAAGTTTGAGCATCCCCGTCGCCAGCATTCGTGAAAGACGTCCGTGGGCAATTCGAACGCGTAGCAGCCTTTTCGAGTTTTCGAATTTCTAATCAAAACGAAAGCAATACTTCAGTTCTTTTCACTATTATCGTGGATAATGAGTCTCAAGCCAGTGATTTATGGCTGAAATAGAATCATGATTTTTCCGCGCAAGATTCCTTTAAGTTGGAAATGATGCATGGCAATTTCGTATTTGTATTTGACACACTGCCACATTGAGACTTTTTCTAAAACATCTAAATTTGTGAGATTTTGGGAAATTCTTAGGTGGAGTTATAATTATGGGACGCAGTGTATATGATGTTGACGTACTACTCTAACCTAAATGCGGTGATTGTGATGAACACCCAGAACGGGCTGCAAAAACACCGAACGAGCACCACTTAGCCTCATTCTCAACATAGTGAAACAGCCGGAGTCGGCGGGAGGTAGAGGGGAGGGGAGAGAGGAGGAGAACGGAGAGGGGGAAGGGGGAGAGGAGAAAGGAGGGAGAACATGGTGCTGCCATGCGCCGGAGAGGAAGGGGTATAAGGAGGTATAACACATTCAATAGTGAGGTGGTTAATGGAGTACGTCATGCTGCTATTCCGTGGTTCCTCCCTACCCTGTGATGCGCGCGATAGCGGGCGGAGCAAAACTGGTTCATCTATAAACCCGCGCTTCCTTTTGAATGAGCTTTCAAATGAATCAGCGAATCAGAAGCACGGCCGAGTCGCGGCGCACACCAAGGCAGGGATGTTCACTGCAAGCGCATGCTCGAAGCTTTCTAACATATCCTATGTTCAACAAGAAATTGCTGTGGCATACAGTATGGTCCTAAAAAATTTCCACTGACCTTGAGGCTGCCTGTAAGAAAGTGAAGAGACCGATATCGCGTGGTACGGTAGCGAATGGCTACGGTCACGTGGTGTATTGCAGACGCGACACATTATTTGGCGACCATTTTGCAATAATTTTTCACCAGTAGCTGTGATGCTTTTACTTGACATACCTTTCTTGGTGGGATGTGTTCTACTTCCCACAGTGTTGTTGGCCAATGTATGACAATGTGTCCCGAGGCTGAAATTCGGTTTCCGCCTTGCCAACAACATGGTTCACGCGTTGGAGAAATCGGAGCAAGATGATCATGAAATTTCGGAAGATATTCGACATAGGATGGTGAAGGAGTATATCTGTCTGATCGTCAGCCGCACTAAATCATATTGGCATCCGCGACATCTTACGGCCTCCCAAAGTACTCCTTTCAACTGTCCATTACTTGCTGAATTTGTACAAAAGGGAAAAGTTGAAGCAATTCAATTCTGTATATTCGTTTGTGTGTGACCGTCTTCGTGCTGTCAGGCAGGATATGATTCTTCAAGACATTTCAGCTGCAGAAGTCTTACGAATTCTAGAGGCGATGATCCCTTTTTACTTGGAAACGGATTACCTATGCCGAACCAGGAATTGTGATGCTTATGACTGGAAGCTTCATTCCACGATTTGAATGAGTGCCTTTCAGCTGGGCTGAAGGCGGTATGGAGCCGTCCCTACTTGAATCCGCAAAGTTCCCCATTCTGTGCGCCTATATTCTCCATGGAATTTCAAATCCAACGGCCTTGCTAGATATCTACGCCTGGAAGAGCTTCCTGGATTACGATACATTTTGTATTCTACGCGACATCATCATCGCTTTTCGCAGCAACAATTACGTGAGGTTCTTTCGACGACTATCAGAATTGCCTTGTGACACCATCGTCCGTTGCAGCTGTTGAAGCGGTCCGTATACTTCGACTTCCGGGCCCTTAATACCATCTGTGTTGCATATAAGTCTGCTGGTCTGAAAATCCCAAAAAGCACCTTGGCAAGGTGG
>MU887619.1:0-10511 GCA_036418205.1 Ostertagia ostertagi
GGTGTAATCATCCTCGTAGCGATTATTACCGTTGGGTATCTATTCAACGACATCAACAACTTCTATGATGATGCTATGGGAGAATTGGACGAGTTCAAGGTTGGTTATCTTGCAGTAATAGTTACCTAATGACCTACAAGACCACAACCCAATGTAATTCCAGGTCACTGCCAACGCTGCATGGAAAGATATGACCGAAACGACCCGTGCAGAATCGGTTCGCGAAGTCCGCGACGTCCTCATTCGGGTGAAAAAACAAGCAGGTGGCTCGTGCAACTGTGCTGCAGGACCGAACGACTGTCCTCCAGGACCACCAGGACCACCGGGAGAGAGTGGAGCCCCAGGTGAGGATGGCCCTCCAGGAGAGAATGGAAGAGACGGAAACCCCGGCACAGGAACGTCAACAGGAGGCACAAATGGATGTGTGCAATGTCCAGTAGGACCACCTGGACCGCCAGGACCCGATGGCAAGCAGGACCCGCAGGACCAGACGGACAGCCCGGTCAGCCTGGTGCACCTGGAAGCGGCAGTGGTCCACCAGGACCACCTGGACCACCTGGAGACGCAGGACAGCCAGGACAAGATGGCGCTCCCAGGAGAGCCTGGTGCTCCAGGTCAGAATGGACAAAGAGGAAGCTCAAACCCAGGAGTAGCAGGTCCACCAGGGCCACCCGGTCTGCCTGGGCAACCAGGACCGGATGGACAGTCAGCTCAGCCTGGCCAGCCAGGACTGCCAGGACCCCCAGGACCAGCTGGTAACAACGGTCAACCTGGTGCCGATGGTATCCCTGGTGCTCCAGGACCAGATGGAGACACCGGAGGCGATGCCGAGTACTGCCCATGCCCACCACGTAACAGTAATGCTCCCGTGAATAGGGAAGGTGAGACCCAAGACGGATATGACAGTGTTCCAAGCGGTAATGGAAATGAGCCAGGAGGTCCAGGAGGACCTGGCATACTGCCACCTGGCAGTAATGTCCCCGAAGGATTCGAACTTGTCGAGGTGGATGATTCAAACAGCGATGAGCATGACGCATCTATGGATGTGAAAGGTAATGATGGCCCTTCTGGATACAGCATCCGTCGTGGTGTCTCCAAACGTTTGAAGAAGATTCGAGTCTCCAAGGCAGCGGCGTAAAATTGCCATTATAATTTGCATTGCTTATCTGTACATTTTTGCGATGGAACCACAATAAATATTGAAATTTGATCACGTCTTCGGAATCGCAAGAAAAAGTGATAACATATGGTTGGTGATGATGCCTTGAAACGTGTTTTGCGATGCTCGCACTTTTGTTCTCATTGCTTAGCCCGATCACCACCCACGGCACGCAAGCGCCACGTTTTCTCTGATCAAACACTGTTCGGAAAACTCTTGAGTGCATTTTCGAGTGCTTCTGATGACACACTGGTAACTGCCCGGCGGATTAGGGTAGACGGAATCACGGAGAAAAGAAAACATTTTATTGGCATCCGTTTAGGGTCCTGAATAATCAATGACGCAGGTTCGTTTTGAAAAAGGGGGGACCGGATAGGGCCTGGGAGTTTTGCGAATTTCCGCAGAAAGCAGAAGTAAGCCTGCACAATGGTAACGAGGAATACTTGGAGTGAATCACCTTAAGTTAATTCCTGAGAGATGAGCAAGTAATGTAAACAGTATCATATTGCTCTGTGGGTCCGAAGTAAATAAAGACCTGCTTCAAAATTAAATATCGTGCAAATTGAGAAGTGGATTCGAATTAGAAAAGCAGATATATGCCTCCCAAGGGGAGATGCGTAAGGCACAATGCGAGGGGAAGCGGTGTGTCTCCTGATCGAGGATGCAATAAGGATTTCTTGGAATAAAATTTGGTATATTTTAGAGATCAAGTGTGCTAAATAGAAAGCTGGTAGTGTAAGCTAGCATAAATCTGTCAGAGCTCGAAAGCTCACGTGGTTATTCGGTCGTTCAGACAGAATCTCATGAGAATGCATCGTTAAGAATGCGCCATGCACCTGTTCTCCGTCCAATTCGATTTAGCAACATTTTTGATGCACGATTGGGCCTTAGGCGGAGTTCTGGATTTGATCCGGTCACTTGCTATTAAATCCTCCATTCTCCGCTATCTTCGCCCCTATGATCGTACTTTTGCTAAAAAATGTCCACATGAAAAAAGACCAAAAAAATTAGAATGATCCAAAGAGAGAACAATCCAAAGCAACAAATATCCTCAGCAAACCCGATGAGCTGGTTATTAATATAGTAAACTTCAAAGGCACCGTGCACGGGAATCTTCTACACATTTCCCTTCTTCTTTCCTTTCATTTTGTTGTTGTGTGCGATCACAGAAGACCATCTGCAGAATTCTGAGCTAAAACAGTGTAACTTGGAAGAAAGAAAACAGATGGAAAATCATTTCCTGGATAGCTACCGGTAGAAAAGAGTGGAGCTAAAGGAGCTCATGAACACTTTTTAGTGCCTACCCGCCAACTTTTTCTGTGGACTACTTAACCTCGATCTTTAAGAAGTCTAAAGTGGCTTCCCCACCTCACTTTCACAATCCTGGTGCCTTCCATTCCTCCCTTTCGGTTTCTCTGCTTAGCAATTGTCTAAAGCTAACCTTAGTGGTCCTTGCGCTGTGGCCTGGCACTATCCTTGTGCTGTGTCACAAAGAAGAGAAATGGGAGTATTTGGAACTTTCGCTGGCAAGTTTTACGACGGAATTCAAATCACGTATGGTCTACCTGGCCATGCGGACTCATTATCAGCAACAATGCTAAGATCCTGTTCGTGAATGCCTCTTTATTATTGAATTTTGGTTCGCCTATTGTTTCGTAATAACTTCGTATAGCATTAGCCAATCAGGCTTTTTGACAAGCGGCTCCATTTTCTACTTTGCCAAAACAGCTCCTCAGAGACGATGCGAAGGATATCATCGTTCTCCGAGTTGGAGGCGCATTGGTGACATCGCAGGGGCGGTTAGATCCTAACCAATCAGATCTGCGATTAATTATCGTACTTACAGCGGTCGCAGGAAACCCTTCGATAAATATTTTTTCTTGTAGCTTCCAGCTGTTTTCCTGAAAGTAACCAACTCAACTGAAATCTGAATGGAACAAATCAGTTTAAATTATTGGTAATTGATTTTTATGAAGTAGTCACTTTCAGCCGTTCCTGCTGGGGAAAAGTTTGCAATGAGGACGAAGCTTTATCACATGGGCTTGTTTGTTATCGGTTCAACGCCTGTAACCGATTGAAATGACATGATGTGGTAAAATAGGACAATGTGTAGTATTTATTTTACGTAGTTTCGTTGGTACAATTATTTTTCGGTCTTTTGAAAGCCGACCAGTTAGTATGTGACCCTGAAGGCACGGCATCGTAGCTGAATAGGTAGGGAAGCAGCGCTTGAAAATGAACATAGTTATGGTTATTGGTCCACCAGCATTAACAGAAAGCAAAAGTCTGCTGAGAACACTAAAATATACGCTTATCATATGTACGTTCGGGGTTTGCGCCTTGTTCCTATGGAAAGCTGTGGTTAGCCGTTTCTTTGATATGGTAAAACCGTAAGATACGACACTAGAGAGGGCAGCTACTCAATGAACATCAGGGACGGTAGTAAAGTGCCCTAGACTGGCAGTCAAATGTGGTGATTTACATCCATTGGCGAGGAGTAGAGAACGTGGAAACATGGACATGACCCTCGTTGAAACCGCGAGCCTCGCCACCCGACCTGCAAAACTTGCAACTCTCTCGGAATTGAGCCCTGGATGGTAGGGCTCATAGGCTGGTTTTTTGCCACTGCACCAGGGATCACTCGACCACAACACTGGAAGAGATGTTGATGAAAGGTATGCAATGGATGTTGCTTGCAAGTCTTAGTCTCCAAGCGGTGCTGATCCAGCAAGCTTGCCAGCGGCAGCGTGGAACGTCCCCATTGATCCAATGGCGGTTTGCCATAGGCGAAGTGGTGAGCATCCACCACGTTGCTTGCAAAAGTCGCGTCACACACGGGTTTGAACCTTCGGTGCATCGTCCCATGAGCGGCATCGCTACCACTGCACTATGGAGCCCTTCTTATTGACGGTGAAAGAATTCTAGAGGAAAGGCAATAACCCACAAAAGTTGCAAAGATTTTGACATCTAGTAGTATCGATCCCGTGGCCGGCTCAACACAAACGTGGACCGCAGGCGCTACACCATTGACGGATCAATGCAAGTTGCTTCCCTTTCCCTTTTCAACTTACTGCGTTGACCCACACAGCCTGGCTGTTTGGAGATGGCCATCTCTAAAAAGTCCTCCGGAGGACTTTTTAGAGATGAAGTGGCAGCATGTTTGCGCCCTCCACCGCGCGCGCACTATTTCCTTTTCCTCTGCCGCCATCGCTGTTAGTTTATAAATGACCACCCTGCTAATCCTCTTACTAGCACGTGATGTCATCACCCCAACTTCCAAGTAAGTTCGAACTCACTTCGACCATTCCGACGGGGAATCTTCGGAGGGGTTCCAGAGGTGCTCTACGCATCTTTTAGGGAGACATGGATGGAAGCCATGACCAAGTTACCACGAGCTCATGGTCACATGGTAACTAGCAGTTGAGGCCACTTTACTACCGTCCCTGAACGCTTCGTGTACGTGGCCTTTCATCCCCCCTTTTCTTAGGGGAACGGGGTACGCCGGTCACTGGGCTTTTCCTACCCTACTTGGTTCGTTTTCGGCCAGTGAGTTGCAAAACTCTATGGTCATAGGCTGTCCCATTTTGAGCTCACTACTTGCAGATGTGTCTAGCCCCCGATAGCGGGGTGGCGGGGCTTGCTTTTCATCGATGTGGAGGAGACTTTGCACACCATTCTAGGTCATAATTACTGTGCCAGATCGGAGCGTTGCCGGTGAATTCACAAAAGATCCTGGAACGGCTTCAAAATCGATTTTATCTTCAATCATCGTAAATTCTTTTCAATAAGTCACTGTAGGGAAATTTGAAACTGGTTTGTTGTCCCACTTTGTTTTTGTTCCCCCGAATTTAACGATTATCCGCTCTTAGAGGGTTTCAAGCCTGCTGCATACTACAGGAAATTTTGTGCTTCTGGGTTGGGTGGGAGCTGCAACTCGTCAGCCGTTAATGGCACCTCAAAAGGAAAGACAGGGAGATAGGAAGTATAAAGAAGGAAAGATAATACATTGATCCAAAAAAATAAAACATTTCAAAACTGTTGATCTGAATGAACGGGACATAATGTGATTCGAGCCGCGCGCCTTGGTTGTCACGTTCTTGTGCCGTAGATCTACATATATGCTGCTGGTAGTTTTTTGGCTGCGATTTAGACATTGCTTGCGAATATTTTGGTTCCGTTCATTCGAGGAAATCAATCGATTATCGATTTAGGCTGCTCGATATTGCAACGATCAAGAAAAAGTGTTGGCATTGACCGAATCCGTATGACGATCAGACTTTCTACGCTGGTTATATTCAAGGTGTTCTATCGGCAGTTCAGCCACACAAAGTGAGTAACAACTGGCTTTTTTGGAACAGCACTGTTGAAAATGGCTGGATCTGGGAGGATCTGTCCTCAAAAGTCGCGCATGGCCCATGACTGACTTCTGGAAATACTATCCACTATTTTATTTGAGATATATACAGAATGACTATGCAGGTTTAGGACAACGAGTGACGGGTGTGTGGACTTCTGTACGCTCGGTGCCGAACGGTTCCGAGGCAGCATGGGTGTCGTTTCCGGGTTCCTATGTTTTGAACAAGCAATATTGGCAATTCGGAGAACCAAATATTTATCCGAATTACGATGGTGAGCACCAGCTTTTGTTTTTATGCACTATTTCAAGTCCTCGTCTTTTACGCATTGTAAGCGAATTATTGATTTTGCGCGCGTGTAATCGATATTTATGCTTCACCGCTTACTCTTCCTGATCATTTGAGGGTCTTTCTTTTCAGATGATTTGCGTATCGCTTCAGCAAGAGTCGATGTACCGAAACTGGATGTCGGAATCATGTGAAGCCTTCAACTATGTGGTCTGCAAAAGAAAAGCCGTCGATAAAGGTGAGCCTACAATTTTTCCGAGTAGGATTTCATTGTAAGATAGAAACGTCACGGTTTTTAACGAAAGGAAAGGGCAGTGTAGGAGCAGTAGTATTTTACATAGTTATTGATTAGATAGCACAAGTTTTTTTTTAATTATTGCTGAATCTAGAGGTGTATTTGAATTTGCTCTCTTACAGCTGATCCACAGTATGCCGTTAGCACAATGTCTTTGCCAACCGGATTTACGGTGGAATACGCTGCGAAAAAGTACACTGGAAGTAAGTTACACAAAAATGATCGTTAGGATAACACTTTTTGCAATATGTGACAATAGGGCGCACTGCAAAGCAGCAGGCGTCTTCTGGACGCTACGCGACCGCGCGCCTTCTTGTCACATTTTGCGCTGTCACTCAAACTGCTGTGCTGTGTCGCTCTAAAAAGCAAATTTGGATCTAAATCTTTTGAAGTGAGAGGTTCTAATCGATCAATTAAGATTCGCCAGCTCAGAACATCACGTGTGCTTCAACTCAATTCGAGTTCGCCTGCATGAATGCGTTGGCTCCATTCAGGTCGAATACGCTTCCTATGGTGCTTTTGTGAGTTCTTCAGATGTCCGTTTTTGAAATGATTTAATTAAATGGAGGTGTTAGTGCAAGTGGCAGGTGGGCGCCGCTTTACACCGAGGCGCTCGGTTGAATGCAAGCCAGATGCAGGGATTTGGAAACTTGTCACGGCTAATCTAACTAACATCCTTTAAACTTCGGTCGGTTCGGTGCCAACCGTCTGGAGGGCTGAAACCAACTTCTTGTACCTGCGACTGAAGCCCCGAAAATCATTGTGTAGGCCATTCCGCATTCAAAGGCCACTACGATTTTGGACGAAAGTGGAACGCGTGGCGCATCCCGGAAAGGGCTAGCCAAAATTGTTTCGTAGCTGTGAATTTTATTCAGAATGATTTCTAATTATGCTTATAGCTTCGTACCGCTGGTAGTCTTCTCAAATTGTAGCGCTTCATGGTGTTTTCATTAAAAAATAGTAATGCGCTACTAGGAGGCTTAGGTAGGGTCTGCGAATTCACTCATGTCGCCCCCACAAAGCGGCCACAAAACTACACTGCGTTTCATAAATATAGGTCCACCCTAAATTTTTGCTATTCAAACTCGCTGAGCATTTTCGGAAAATGCAGCTATCACCAATAAATTTCTCATAACGAAAGATTATGTTTTTCTGAAGAAATTCCCCCCTTAAGTAACCTAGATAACTTTTCCGGATCGAATTTTCACAGTTTTATGATTGTAGGGCCACTCATGAAAAGTTCCCATTTCTCATCATCCGTGAAGAGAATCAGGAAAGTAGGCATATACACTTGCTAAGCCAACATCAAGTAACATCATACCGAGAATTTGCGGTGTTCTCTTCGTTAAGACAATTTCTCGACAAGTGATGTGTACTCATATAAAGAGGATATCTGAATAACTCTGAATCAGAATTTCTTCAGAAAATTAGTACCAGGGTTTTTTATCATGAGGAATCTAATGGTTATAGCAGGGTTTTCCGAAAATGCACAGCAATTCTGGAATAGCAAAATTTAGGGTGGACCTATATTTATGAAACGCATAGTGTATACCTAGGAGAAGGGACAGTCATGCAATTTTATGAAATGCGGTCAGGTGTTTTTGTTTGAACGAAAGAAAAACGAAAGAAAATGCGGATAAAATGCAAGAAAAAATAGGAAAAATTCGTTTGAGTGGATTTGGTCGCCTTGCGATACTGCGGCTGACTGTCATGTAAATCGCCAACAATTTGCTTAAGTTGAAGGATTTTCCGTGTAGAATTGCGTACAAATTTGGCACCTAAAAAAAAACATTTTTCCCTAAAGTTTGTCATTTTAGTTTCTTCGCTAGTCAGCAATAAAGCATATTTTCATTTTATATCACTTTTTTCTTCTTTTCATGCGGTAGGCGCTTTTTCAGGAGGGTACGTTTGCCTCAGGCAACATGCTCACTTACACAAACATGCAGCAATCCAAACTCTCTGAAGACCATAACTAATAGGTAGGTTTTAATCTCTGCTGAAGCGTCGAATTGAGAAGTATAAGTTCTTTGGATTCAGATGCGCAGGACTTTCGTACTGTACAATTCTGAGCCTGAAGGAGCTGTTTCCGGAGAGACTCGGCTGTCCTGTCGTGGACGAGCTGTTTCTGCAGTATAGCTTCTCTTGCTCTGAGGGTGAGCTATTCTATTGATTCTATTGATTTAGGGCCAACTACTGGTTATCCCATTGGTTTCCAAAGCACTGCGCCGGCACAAGGGTTATTATGATTGGGCGAAAAAAACCGATTAGGGAAGCGTTCAGACGTGTGTTGACAATAAGTGTGGTTGTGATTACGGCGATTAGGCGGATAACTCTAGAAGAAAAAGTATACGCATACGATTAGGTGGACGGCGCGGGTGAGCGCGAGTAGAATGAGTAGACGATTGGGGATATGTATGATCTGTTTGCCTCACGCCCTCGGGCATGCGATCCGCTTTGGGTCGCCTTCAGTCGCCTACTCGTCTAATCGCCCATCGCCTTATACGAGTACGATCGCCAACTCTGAACTCTCCATAACATGTCTCTCTTTCATTTGGTGCGCGTCACGTGGCACAAACAACATTAATGCGGTTTTCAACCCTTTCTTCGCCAGGTCTCCCTTCGGTTGAAGTTCCTATGTTACCGAGCTGGTCGGGTTTTTTTTTTTGAAACTAGAGTGGGTGAAAAGGCATGTGCTCCTATCAAACACGTGGTCGGTGAGATCAACCCAATCTGATGCCACAGCTTAGACCAACTGTGCCGCTTACGCTTCTTCTAGATTTAGTACACATCGAAGAGGTCACAAAAACGCCTAACAGAAAACATTCTAACTCCCGAACTATGGTGCTTGCGCTAGATACACATTGAAGCCGATTACTGACGATTTTCACCTGTTCGTCAAGCTTCATGGCGCATACAAAAGGTTTGACGCCTGCCAACTTTGGTTTTTTCTTCTTGTTGAAGCGCAGTTATGCCCGAAATTGAGAATTATCCAATATGTGTTGTTTGCAGGCTAAGACCTCCTTTCCGAACATCATTTCAGGTCTGCAGACAAAAGTGCGCATCTGGGTCTTTCTACATAACTGGCCGTTGTCTTGCTGTAAACAACAAACAAAAACTTCTACCATTCGCCGGTGCAAAAGAGGATTGTCGACGTCAGGTATCCAAGTTTTAGTTTGATTGACCCCTAAAGGCAGTGATCACGATGGCTGGAGGGTGATGTGGTTTGATGGGGTTATTGGTGGATTTGAACCCCGCAGGGCGCTGGAAACCTGGTTGGGATTGCCTTTCTACGCCCTTCCACCAATGATGTTCAAGGACGTCATGAGAACCTCACCACCCTCCAGCCATCGTAATCGCTGCCTTTAATTTCATGTCAGAGATACCGGAAATCGGAGAGTTTCCGGCCGATGTCAGACTTTCGATCGAAGCGATTCGCTGGCGTTCGCGGTCGCGTCGCGGCCAGCGAGGCTTGAATCGCAGAAAGCTCTGACAATCTCTTTCGCCGGAACCATTACCTTTTGGTTTCTCAACTCCTCAAGACATGGGCCAGATTTTGATCTGAATTTGTCATGACTGGATTTGTGCTAGAAAATTTCGTACCCGGGGGTATATCCAAACCGTAGGAGCACGAAATATAGGCCAGGTTTGCGTAAAACGCGCTGACCCTTGGCGCCACAAGGTGCCTTACACTATCACGTCAATTTGGCGCTGGCATCCGTAGCGCAGGCTACAAGCTCACTCGTAACAAACCAATGTGATAAGTAAACAAATAGATAAATAAATAAATAAATAAATAAATAAATAAATAAATATTCATGTGTACGTGTCGAACTACCTCTAGCGACAAGTTGTCCAACAGAACTCACCGCGTCGTTCAAGGTGTTCTGGTGCCTTCTGGCACCGGCACTTGTGTTTTTGTTTATTGTTTTTATTTTTTATGGCGCGCTTAGCGCCAACATTACCCGGGGATAACTTCTCGCTTAAATTCCAGGTATATGACAATCCCTCGCATTAGACTTTTGGCTCAGTTTTCGCGGAGTAGGATAAACCAGTGTCTCTATAGTGATTGAGAGAGGAAAGCGTTCAATTTCTTGGCAGACTTCCACTTTCCGGACTTCAACTCGCTACGAATTCATCTCTTGACCTTTGATTGGCCGTAATTCTCGGTGAAAGACGTCGTTAACACGTTGACGACAACGCGCGTTTTGGGTTTTTGCACCGCGTGGGACCACGGCGATTTTGCAGGCGCCGCCGCCTCACATCAAATCCGTGAATTTTGAGCTTTAAATACCCAAAACTCCGATGCAGCAAAATGTTTAGAATGATATTCGATGTGTCAAACTTATCAGAAGGGACAGCTGTGAAAAATCGATCTAATTGACGTTTTCTGGCGATGAAAGGCAAGTTTCAGTTG
>MU887625.1:0-11575 GCA_036418205.1 Ostertagia ostertagi
AAAACTCGTCCAAAACGCCCCTTTTTATTCCAAGGTGGAATGCCGCTGAAATGGAGGAAGTCCTTATTCGAGGCATTATCGGGGTTTCCCATGATTTCTTCTTTTCCAAAGTACTCCTCACCTCCAGCTTCACTAGTAAAGGCTTTCCACACCCATTCTATCCCGAAGCTTGCCTTTAAATAGTAGGACCAAATCTAGGAGGGGGCAAAAGCTGAGGAAAAAGAGACTGCTTACGCACCCTGTAGTCTCTCCTCCCCGCCGAAGGCTTAGTCCCGTTTTCAACGAAAAGGAGACGTTTTACGCGCTTTTGATTGCATTGCCATCACGTTGCCTCTGTGCACGCTTCTAGCAAAGTAAAAATTCCGAGTGGTGGTCGGGCATGTCGTACCCACACTGGCGGACTTATTCTTAGCAAAGTGTAAGGCATCGAAACACATCATCACCAAGGACATCAAAAAGCATGTGATATCGATTTTCTTTGAGGCCATCGCCACCAGAAGCACTAGAACGACTTTGTATCAATACATATATCTGTCGCACCGCCATTCACATTCACCTCACCAGCAGAGCCTTCCTTATTGGTGTTCCTACAGTTGTTAAGTCTGGTAGTATTCACGCACATCCGTCTACGGCCGATGTCAGACTTTGCGAATCGAACGATTCGCTACTAGCGATTCGCTAGCGTCCGCGGTCGCGTTGCGGTACCAGCCAATTGAGTGATTCACTGGCCGCGACGCGACCGCAGACGCTAGCGAATCGCGCGATTCGCAAAGTCTGACATCGGCCTACAAGGGCGCGCGGCTCGGGGTAGCGCGAAAGGGTGTGTGCAACAGCTGAAAAGGTCTCGAAATTCCGTGAAATCCTCCCAATCTCTTGAAGAGGTTCCCATGCTCTTCAAAATCCAATACCATTCACCGAATAGTGAACTTTCCAAAAATCGCTAGCTCAAACCCCTTCTGTTGTGGCCCCACGGACGCTTAGTCCTGGTTGCTTAAATCTAAATCTGATGTAGGATCCTGCAGCAAGAAACAAAGTCTTTTTTGTATGGGGATTACTGGTCAGTACCGCAAAGCCCAAGTCACATTCAAATGCTACCGCGGTTTTGAATGAAGGTAGAGTGTATGGCTCACACCTCAAATAATTGAATAACGAGATAGCCAAATATTTTATCCTTTTTCGTTTATCCCCAAGACAAGCATGTGGTTTTCTCGCGACAAAATCAAGCTAAGCGGCAACATCAATGTTATTTAATCTTCAAGATGAAACCGGCATATTTGAAGTGGTAGACAGCTCAAATTGTAAGTCTTTTTTTACCAGAGCTTTTCTAATTGATTTTTGCATAATATTATATTATTGGTTGGCTTCAAATTCCTTTCTCATTCTCGGGAAATCAAATTTTCATGCGCGAAACCAAACTCAATACTTGACTTTCAGTGCGCTGTGAGGATCACCAACGAGGAGGAAGTGAAAATCTTAAACTAACAGCTCAGTGAAAGATGCATGGCCGAAATGCCATGTTATAGTTTGGGATCGAACTGAACAAGAGTGATGCTTCAGAACTTGTTGTTCTCAGTAACAGAGAACCGATCTCAGTTTTTCTGAAAAGTCACACTGAAGGCGCACGGAACAAAACTGAAGCAGGCAGCGAAACAAAAATTAATTCGTTCATTCCAAGGCGGCGTTGCATTTCGATTCTCGAAAGTGAGTCACAAGTTGTCCGAGCCCCTGCCCGACGTTTTTTTTCTACTTTTTCTTTCTCCATTGACCAACTTCTCACCTGCAACGTCATTATAGGTGGTCCTTACCCGCGAATTCGTTCCTGGATTGTTGCTTTAAAAAACTGAAAGCATTTGATGCAGGCAGAGAAAGAAAGTTATGCCGAAGAAGTATTTGGTGGAATACTTTCGAGCGCCACTGCATCTCCATCTCCGTTAGACCGCAGTTTTCGGAGAATTTCGGCGGCGAACTCGCAGTGCTTCGGCTTTAGTGGTCAAGGGAAAGGGACGGTGCCGTGCTGCCTCGGCTTTCCCCGACGCGATGTTTACCCCAGTCGTCACTACATTGTTCGCTTATTCGATTACACGGTGCTGTACAGAACTGACGGACTGAACTTTTCGATGATGTTATGTGGGATGAAATATTTTTCAATAGTCAAATATTCATCTTATATCTATGTGTCTTCTGCCTGAGTTCAAAAGTCAAAAATGCTTTGTTACCCACTTTGCAGCGTTTCTTCGCATCAGTTTTTTAAGGCTGGTGTCAGAGTCCGCGATCGGTCGCAGGTTTCGCGCTATTCGCATTGCAAAAATTGCAAGTGCCCATTTGAACATTTGAAATACTGAATATAGAACAAATGAAATCATGAATAGTCGTCATTCAGCCATCCATCAAGCAGAAGTGACGGCGGGATTGGAGAGAACACCTTGCAGTATTTGATCAGACATGTGGTTTCTGTGACCCGTCGCGTGAATAGCGTGAATTACGCGAAACCTGCGACGGATCGCGAACTCTGACACCAGCTTACTAATTGAACTATGACCGCTGATCTTGCGAGCGCAGAATCTCATGTTGCTTGTAGGATGAGTAAAATGACTTACTTTGAACCTTTTCTCAAAAGCAATCAAGCACAAGTTTGTAGTGATCAATTAACAAGTCAACGCCGCGTGCAGCAAAAGCCCTCGGCGTTTGAGTTCCGCTGCACTCGCTGGCGGTCCGCCTTTCACCACAAAAAGTCGCCGCCCTACTTGAAAACCCACTGGACGAAGCTTCAAAACATGCCAGGAACTGCAAGTTGACCATTATTGCTCGAAGTCGCAATCGAGTTATATAAAAACGTCCTTTTTTGGTATAAAAATGAGTATCAGCATGTTTATAGTAGTACATTCACGTGGAGATTCTTACTCATAATGAACCCTCTGTCGGTATGATTGCTGACATAACTTCAAGTCAAGTCGAAGTCCTTTCCCACCAATCCCATTTTACTCAATGACTACTATTAGTGCACCTGCGCACCGCCACAATTTAGAAAGCTTTTCTGATGCGGAATCGTATGTTCGAAGACTATTTTATGCACGAAAAGAAACATGGCAATCTCTACTTTATCAATAAACAGAATTGGCATCTAATAGGAAAGAGTTTTTTTTATTAAAACCAGATTAGTCCCCCGTCAACCGCCGGGACCTTCCTTTCCTGCGCAAGCTTTCTATCCTCCGCTATGGTCCCTTCCTCCTGTGACACCAACACCTCCTGGAAGTGACGCGTATGCAACACAATGGTGTTTCATACAGTAGAAGGGACACAATCATGATATGACGGTAGATTTTTCGCTTCCTTCCTCATCCTCCCTTCCTCTCCACTGCCCTCCAGCTGCCACTGCAGCACCATGTGGAATGAACGGAAGTGTGCTAAGCAGGTGTTTATATAGCCCTAAGAGTGTTATCACAACTATCCTGCTACAAAACATTGATATCTCAAATCCTGTAAGCTACCCGATTTGTTAGCGGTTTGTTTATCCCATGAGCTTCCTTCTCACTCACTTCATTTTGCGGACGGACACATACATACATACACACACATACAGATACACAAACCGACACACAAAGTTAGCGCTTTATAAAATAGAAGGATTATTGTTAAATCGTAAGATGTATGTTTTATTATGGGGTCTACGCAACGAGGTAGTAGTTTAGTTTCCGTTTCGGACGTGCCCTTAGACGGAAACTAAACGGATTGAGTATCCCTCCTCTGTGCTCATCAGTAAGGCTGGTGTCAGAGTCCGCGATCCTTTGCGCGATTTTCGCGAAACCTGCGATGGATCACAGGAGTTGGAAGTGCCCGATGAATACTGCGAGGTGTTGTTTAATCCTGCTGCGAATTCTGCTTGGCAGTAAAGATTGGAAGACGAATGTTTGTGGTTCTACTTGTTTCATGTTCAATGTCTATTAGTTCATTGAAATGCTCTTGAATCGTTCCTATTTTTTTTTTTTTTCAGGAATCAAACCAAACCAATCACAAAAATTGCAAGTGCCCCATTTGAACAATTGAAACACTGGATATGAAACAAGTGGAATCATGAGCAGTCTCCATTAAACCATAACCATCAAGCAGAAGTGACGGCGGGATTGGAGAACACCTTGCAGTATGGATGGGGCACTTGTGATTTCCGTGACCCGTCGCGCAAATCGCGAAAATCGCGCAAATCGCGAAAATCGCGCAAAGGATCGCGCAAAGGATCGCGGACTCTGACACCAGCCTAAGGGATGCAAGGAAAAACTGTTATTCAGATATTAATTAATTTGTTTTGTGTTTTAAATCCTAATTTTTTCCATATTATTATTAATAATGAACTTACTTGGACACTTTCCTCTATTCTAGGACTTCTAAACGAGTGATAATAGGTTATCATTCGCTTAGAAGACCTACAGACTAGTATAATAGGATGGTAAAAAAGTACCTGGCGACGATTTTATGAAAGCTCCGAGACTTTGATTATGTAGGTTCAGATGACCTAGAATCTGCTACGTGATAGACTATCGTTGTCGATCATACTTCTCCGCAATAGGTATATATTGCCGGGTTGCCTTCTTTAACTTTAATAATGATGGTGATTCCACAAGAACACTTTCGAGCGATCATCTTCAATGAATCGCGCTGCGGCACAGGAGCAGTGGGAACCGTCAACATTATCAGCATCGCATTGGGAAGGGTCACCACTTCCATCATCAGTGCCAAGCTCTGGTTCGCAGGCTTCGAGGGAGGAGACACGGCTTTCAAAGAAAAGACAAGGTTGGGAAGCCCACAAAAGGTAGAAGACTCCACCGTTCTCGGCGCTGTCGAAGAGGATCCGGACGTTAGCACCCGCAGCCTTGTGATAAGACTCGGGTGCACCCATCCCACAGTCCTCGGTCCCCTTCACGACCTCGCCACAGGAAAGTGGTGACTCAATGGATTCCTCATGTCTTGACCGATAGCACGCGGTTCAGGCGGGTACCCATTTGTCAGTTTCTCCTTCTTTGCCCGCACCGAAAGGGGTTTTTGGAAGGCGTGATTACGAGAGATGAGAGTGGGGTCCTATACGATTCTAACAAGCACGGTGCCGTGTGGCTCCCTCGAAGAGAGGGCCTGCCGACACAAGCAAAATCGGACCTTCACCCCAAAAGCTGTCTCCTTTGCTACCTCTGGGATTCGTGAGGAATGCTGTACTATGATATGCTCCCGTAAAGACATACCGCTACCGGCAGCATTTACGCCAGTCTGCTCTAGAAACTAGCGGACGCTGTTCAAGAAAAACGACCGAGACGAACTTCTGTCCACCTACTCCACGATGACGCCAGGCCCCACAAAGTTAAAGAGACCCGTGCAGAATTGGAAGAGCTGATCTGGGACGCGGTTCCCCATCAACCCTATTCCCCTTACATTGCCTTCTCTGATTATCACTTACTCTATCCCCTTAAGGGATCCCTAGCGAAGAAAGAATTCACCAAAGGTAAAGAAGTTGGAAGAGCGGTCAGCGATTTCTTTGACTCTCAGTCTGCTCTGTTCTGGGAGAAGGAAGTCGCTGAACTGCACATTAGGTGGGACTCTGTAGTGGGTAGCAATGGTGATTATATTGTTGGGTAGATTCCATTCTACGTGGAATAAAAAAGCAAAGAACAAAAAAGTGTCAAACGGCTCAGGACTTTTTTACCACCCTAATATATTTAAATCACACAGTTCCGATCATTGTGCTTTTGTTCGAAATCGGCACAGAGAAGTGCGAAAAAGAATGTTATGGAGGATAAAGACCAAAAAAATCATAGAAAACGAAGTTCTCTCGTGAGGCCGGCCGCGGTAAAGGAGAGACGTAGCTTTGCGGGAGAGGGAAAATACCAGAGAGAACGCCGTACGCGACAGGGCGCAGACGTCATGTATTGGGTTGTCCGGAAAGTTTCCGCTGATTGTGACACTGAATTCAAATACGCATATCTCGGTTCAAACATAACGCTTTCGATCGAAATAAAACCTGTTATAATCCCCGTAAGCTTCTCTTCATAGGTTAAGATAAAGATTTGCCGCTTGATCAACTTCCGTTTCGGGATTGCGGCGCGAATTATCACATTTGTAATTCGCGAGTGGACACCCCCACCCCCCCCCCCCCCCCCCCCCCCCCCCTCCCCCCCCTTTGAATGCGATGTGGCCTATACAATGACTTGCGGGGGCCAGCCGATGTTCAAGTCAGTGTTTTTTATCCTCCCAGACAAGTCTGGTACCAATTAACCGACCCCGGAGGGATGGAAGGCTTGGTTGGCCCGGGCGACTCACGACCCAGGATTTGATCCCGGACCGCTCGCGTGGTGAGCGCGCCACTTGTCACTACACCACTTCCGCCCTTCTTCAAGATAGCGATAAAACGTTACAAATGCTGGAAGCGCTGGAATTCTGTAAGCGATAAATCCGGCGAAGGCCATTACAGCATCAAGTTGAACTTTGAAGCATTTTTCTTCATCCAGACGGTAGGAAAAGTGTATTTAACACTTTGTTGAAAGTGGAGTCTTTTGTGAAATTTCCGTCTGGGCTTAAAAGGGCGCACCTGCTCATGAAGTTTTCACAACCTTGTCTTCTCGTGCATTTCCACCTTTTAGAAAATCTGCTGACCCTAACCTCGGTTGAAGCTTGTAGAGGGGCTCGTCGATTATTGCTGCGAATCTTTTCTGTGTTGTTTTTAATTACAATTCAATCAAGAAAGAGATCGTTTCAGTGGAGCAGAGGAGGGTAGAAGGAGAGCGCATGAGTGTTGGAAACCAGACTTCACTCTCAGCGCTACACGCTTGTCGACTTTTTCAAAATTTTCAGCCTTCTGCGTTCATTTTAAAATCATAGGTGGGCTATATAGAATTTAATATTGGGCTCCTCTACAGTTTTGTGCAGATTTAGTTTAGTCAAAATCCTTAACTATTTTTTAATCACGTCCGATATCCAACCTCTGCCCTCTTCATCTTCAAGACTCTCGCGATTTATGGATAAGCTATCTGAACCATTGCTGCACAGCGCTGTTTTTGTGAATCTTAGGCCAAACACATAGCTGATATTGCGACGTGCTCGCGCCTCTCTCGGCTATTTATGGTTGAAATAATGAAGTGATGCGAAATCGCCTTTTGGCCAGGTGGTTTCCAAGGCTTTAGAAAAGTGGCTACAACTATTTTTGAACAAACATGACACGACCACCAATATAGCAAGAAACGCGCTTCACAGCTATATACAAAGCTACAGCAAGTTACTGGAAATTGGTTGAGAACTAAGCCATTCATAATGCTAACCAAAATTGGTGAAACTGGCTCGCGACAGTCATATGTTGGCGAGTTGATAGACATCGGAGGGAAGTTCGAGCGGTTCCGTGAGTGAAGGGACATGCTCTTTTGTCGAACACCATTAGGTACGGGACCACTGCTGCGAGTGGACGCCCTACTAGCTCCCTCGGGTAGAGAATTTTTTTTCTACGGGTTTCTGTTAATGGCTCTCGAAGCATCTTAAAGTTTCGCAAGATCTGTTTATTCACAACCAGAGCCTATGTCTTCATGAGCGTTTTCCAGTTCCATTATCGCATCACACTATCTGTCAGAATCATAGGGACTGTAATCGCCAACTTTTCCATATAACTCTGCGTTATCTTCTAACGGGCTATTACCTCATGAAATGCACTCTCTCTTATGATTAACCTTTTCATCTTTATGCCCTCCCCTCTTCAACGCTAATCCTCTCTACTATATAATAACTAGTGGCGTATAGATCTGCGGCGAGTGATTGGATAGTCGGTGGGCGTACCGCGCCAACTGCGCCAAGAGTGGGCCATGCTAGAGAGAGATCAAATCTTTCGCTGCCTGTCCGAATCCTTAGGAGGTCCGCCTGTCTTTCCAGTGGGCAATTTTATCCCTTCTTCGACCTTCGATCGTACAGTGGAATACTCCTCAAATCGAAAAGACCATTGATATAAGCTTGCAGTATTGCTTACAAATGCGATGCTTTCGCAGTGCCTTCTCTCTTTATGAAAAATACTTTTTTGTGAACCTCGCTGGTCACTGGTCTAGCAAAGGCTGGTGTGCTTTAAAACTATCCAGGGATGAATAGTTATGCGTTGACGGAATTGGAGAGAGGCAGACTTTCATGAGTATCACAACACGGTCTCCCAGGAAAGCGCTGAATTCGCGAACTACACATGAGGTGAGATATTGGGTTGTCTCATAATTACCTGTCGCATTTCTATTCAATTTCAAATCTCTTCCGTCTAAGACCGTTTCATTGCGAAATACGTTAGTATGTTGAAGTATGCTTCAAGAGCCTTTAACAGTATGGTTTCGGAAACGCAAGCCCTTAATGGGTTAATCAACTAGGAATAAAAATAGGTCAGTGACTATAATGAATGATTATGCTTTACGATCCTCAAATGAACTCTGTAGCAAGGAGGACAACAGAGAAGACCAGCGCTGTGTTTGACCAGTCTCTGCTACTGATAGGGTACTGAGCTAGTGGTCCAATCGCAACGGCAAAGACGAAAACGAGCTATGAACTTCAACCTCATACTGGGCCTGTGGTCATTTTTGATGAGCGCCCCTTGCACCCTAAATTGGGAGTGCCTCCGTACGTTGCTACCAGGGTATTGTAGCAGATACCTGAGCGCAGCCGATGCACCAGCACACGCCATCAGTATGGCAAGGACTGCTGCAGAATGAAGTTTTGATGGAAACCTTATGGTCCGGCCGACCATGAGCGAGAAGCACGTCTGACCATCTGGGAAAAATCCATTCTGGGACGGCAAAAGCAGAACCTTCCTTAGTCGGTCACTAGTGGAGATGAGTCATGAGTCCACTGCGACAACATCCCATGGCACGTCTGTTGGCTACCTCGCAGCAAGGAAGCACCAGCTCAACCAAAGCCCGAACTCTGTTTTCTGAGAATATCGATCACGTTTAGTTGGATTCGCTAGGTGGCCTTGGTGTTTGGGAACCACTTCAATGTATGAAGACAAGCATTGCTAAAGTCAGCGCGGAATAGCTCTAGGCTGGCTTCGGGGTTGCGAGGGAATCGTCAGAAACGTCTCAGATTCTCCTTTCTCCGAATGTACGCCAGACCTCACATTGCAATGCCAACTCACCACGTTCTGAGGGAGATAGCCAGGGCCACGATACCTCATCCACCATATGCCGCCTCCCTGCGCCCTGAATAAGCATCTGCCAGAGAAGAAAGTTAAAGATTGCGACCACCCCAAAAACGACTTCTCCAAATTCTTCAACCCCCAGCTTCCTTCATTCCGGGCTGGAAGCTTCCAAACGCTCACTAGCAAATGCACGCATATCAGTGACTATGATGGTGGTTATGTCATTGATCAGTTGTTTCCTAGAAGAGATAAATCTTGGATAAACAAAAGTGTCGAAATTGCGACAAGAATTATGAGACAACCCAATAGTATACAGTTGCGGTCAAAAGTGTTCACTAAAACGGTTTTTCGTACTCTTCCTTGTTTCGCCAGAAAATATCAGTGATGATCTCGGAACTTTTTTCCGATTTTCATCCTGATTCTTCAAGACTTATGGCTATAAAAACAACTAGAAAATATTGCATACATTATTTGGGGGCAAAAATAATGCACGAAAAATCTTTTTGGCGAACACTTTAGAGCACAACTGTATGCACCACTGTTAGTTGAAGGGTTTGACGTTATGAATACGAGAAGTTTATGTTGATCCTGTTGATTAAATTTTAAATATGAGGTTGGAATAGATAGGATAGTAGATAGGAAACAAGAAAACCATCAAGGCAGAAGTGGCTGGTTGATGGAGCGTGTCCCGATATGAAATATTGCACGACAAAATCACAAGATACGGACGTTTGACAAATTTGAATTGCGAAATGAATGCGATGGGACGATGATTGGCAAAACATCGCAATTTATAGAACATTGAAGGCGGCTATTTTCAGGCGAAGCCCATTTTAGGTTTTGAGTCTAGGATGTTATTACCAGTGCATCTTTCGCAGCTAAAATGCCACACCTTGTTCCCTTTGCCGCCTGGCTACCGCTCCACTGGCGTATATACTTACTTGACGATAACAAATTTAACGTGCTCACTGCCTTTAGGTTTGAAGAAGTCAATGGGCGGTCGTTAAAAGCGAAATGTGGATTGCTGAGCACGGCAAGCGTTTTTCTTCGAAATGATTGACGTCAGATTTAAAGGAAAAAAGGCTTAGCTGGTATGTCTGAATCGAATTCACAGAGGTTGAGACACGATCCGCCTTAATACACGGTCGCTTTGTTCATAATAACAATCTGCGGACACATATCCATGTCATAAAGTCACCACTGCACTATTACAACCCCAGTAGGGGTGAGACGAGTCAAATTTTTTGCGCGAAACTTTTCCCGTTTGAGGTTATTCGAAGGCCCTGATCACGAATATGAGGTTCATTTTTGGCGCTGGCGCCACAGTGGGCGTCACAAATAAATTTCATCAAATTCGCTGTAAACTTGTATATAGGGGTTATTTGAAGCCTGATTACAAAGATGATATTCGCTTTTGTCGTTGGTGCTATTTGGCGCCTACTTCCCGCTCGTCTGCGCCCTTTACTAATTGGATCGCAATCAGAAACTAAGCCTCTGAGAGTGAAGGGCTCGCGGGTAAGCCACTCACTCTGTGATCTCACATACTTCAACTTTTATCACATAGTGCTTGGTTTACCCATTAGACCGCAAACCACTCCCTTTCCTTTGGCTTAGTCTAGGAGCTAAATGAGAGCTCAGAAAAGCAGAAAATCAGCACTAAAACAGTGCGAGCGACAAAAGAGGATGTCATATTCGTATTCAGGACCTCAAATAACTCCTATATACAAGTTTACAGCGAAATTCGGTGAATTCAGTCGTGGTGCCATCTGGCGCCAAACGACGCCAATTATTAAGTGCCAGCGGCAAGAAATGTGAGAACCAATACGAAGTTCAACCCTACGTTGTTACGAGTAACAACGGGGGGGGGGTCGTACCTGGTTGAGTTTGTAGGAGAGGGGGTCGTACCCACTTTAGTCGCTTGAAATCCCGTGTGGGATTGAGGTGAAACTAGGATTTCGTGGGTAGTAGCTTAATGTGATTTTGGAGAAGGCGCGGCAATAAAATTTTTACCGGTTTCAGAGTGCATATATACCCCCGCTCGACGGCATTTTTGGAGGAAAAAGTGGGCGGGGTTTTGATGGAAGATGGAGATGGTGGAGGTAGGGAAAAGGGGGTCGTATCAAATCCACCTTGGGGGAGGGGGGTCGTAAAAATTTTCGAAAAAGTACCAACGATAGGACCGACCCTGTTCATACTCGTGATCCCTCGATAACCCCATATGAGCATTTTCAGCGGGAAAAATTTGTGACCCATTTCACCCTACTGGGTTTGTAACAGTGCAATAGTGCCAATTTGCTATCGAAATCTTTTTTTTTCCATTCAACAGGATATCCTATACTCTATTATTATCTATTCCCTTCCCTTATTACCTAATTAACTACTTGAACTATCCCACGGCTTATTGTTGGATCTAAAAATCGAAATGTTCTGTTAGTTTGGCGGAAA
>MU887651.1:1204-12569 GCA_036418205.1 Ostertagia ostertagi
TACTTCTGTGATACTTCTTCCACCTTTTCGGCCACATTTTTTTTTGGCACAGACCTGTCTAGTAGGATGAAAACGCTGACTTTACATGACCAGTCAGATAAAAAAGCCGAGCTACTTCAAGGGCGAGTACAATGGAGAATAGTATTAATTAGAGACAAATATGGATACAGGTGTCGTAAGAGGGGCATATTCCCTCGGCCACCCTCCCTCTTCATGATCAGCTTCACATTGAGAAGAATAAAATTCAGAAAACGAAAGTTTTGTGGTAAAAGAAGCGGAAACGGAAGGAAGAGCAATGATGAGCATAAAACATCATCAAAGAACGATTCCCACAATCGTATCAAAACTAGATTGTATGTTTCAGGGGAAAACCAAACTCACCTGGTTGTGGATGGTAAACTCGACAATAAATGTTTGTTGCAATATTGTACTTGAAAAGACCTCCTTCTGGATGGTCAGCTTTACTTTTACGCGCTTCGAATGTGGCTCCGTCCATACAAAACAGGCATCGGTCAAGCGCACCTGCAAAGGATTCGTACAAAATTCACTGAAATCAGAAGATGCATTCGCTCACCTTCAATAGCTGAGGTTTTAACTTCTTAAGGCATATGGATAGAAGCTCTTTTGATTCCAACTCTGCACGCATCCATCCACTTGGGGGCACGAAATAACGATCACAGAACTTGCATATATAAATGGTTCGCTAAAGTGACATGAAATTGATTGGTGACAACTGACTATTGAGAAAAGGTGCTAAGTGAGTTGGGGGGAGGGGGAGGACGGGCGGTCCATTTGGCACATTCAAGGCTACTTCTAGGCTCAGGCTCAGGGCTATTGCGCTCCTTCAAGCGCAATGGCACTGAGCCTGAGCCTAGAAGGAGGCTCAAATGTGCCAAAAGTCAATCACAAATCACAATATACACAGCCTAATCACTCCTTCCTAGGCTCAGGCTTGGTCCCATCGCGCTTGAGAGACGGCGTCGCCGCGTGGTCCCCCAACTCACCTAGCACCTGAAAAAAATAGAAAATCCCCAACTGACCTGACCTACCAATCCCTTCTGTGATATCGACTTTTGAACGAATGCAGCCACTGCACATATTGGCCGCATTTGGTTGAATAGGCAAACCACACTGACAACATGCGATGAGCCCAACTGTGGTTTCCGCCCGAAACTCCTCCATGGCTAAAAATTATACACCAGCTCATAAAATTCAACAAACTTTTTGGACACTTTAGAGAGACTCGCACGGGCACGGACGAATGGAAGAAATCGAGACAAAAAAAGCAGCTGGACACACTAGTCGATATACATATTACCGTCAGAGAACTACCTACATTCGAGGATAGACAAAGATGAATAATACGGTTCGTTCTGATACCACAAAAAACCCGAAAGGTTGATGAACCATCAAAAGAACAAAAAACCCTAAGAAAAATGAAAAATGGAGATTGAGACGCTTTGTCCGAAGAATAGTAAAGGAGCCTACCACTTGATCAAAGAAAATTGGCCTAAGGACAGAGTTCGAACGGTACCTAGTGCGATAAGGGCCAAGTGCAGTTAAGGATACACAGTAGTGAGGGGGGTCGTTTTTGTTATTCACAATATCCACAAAAATAGGCACGAAACGGGATTGAAGCAGTTGCCGTTAAGTCATATACAGGGGGGGGGCCAATAAAAAAAGACATTTTGTCTCCGCGTTCTGATGGATTTAAACACATTTTGCCTAATTCAAACCGAATCGACCCAACTTGGTATTGAAGAGCACATTTCATTCTATAAGAAAATCTTCATAGTGGCCACCTACGTGGACGGCATCAGAAGAATTTGCCCTGGAAACATGGTGCACTGGTCGAGCTCAATGGGGTCTTCGAAGGATCGTGTACCATAACGACCTTTACTGGAAAGCTAGTTCCGAGGGGATTTGCATAGTGGGAGCTAATGCCTCTAGAAAACTATCCAACATTGAATCGATTCACGAAATTATGTAAGAGCTTCAGGCTGAAGCAGTTACGGTAGGCCTCCTTGAGCTTGACGACGGTGACAGATGACGTCATATTCTGAAGACGGTGAGGGCAGTGAAGGAGGGCCTGCGTCCACTTATAGAGGGACATTAGGGGAATTTGCTGAAAACCGAAGTGCGAAATGGGCGAAATGTCTTCTTTGCCTCCCCTGTATACTCCTTCCTTTCCCCGCAGTGGCCTCGGAAGCAATTAGGGTGACGGTGTGGGGTTGGGTTGGGTAAGGACTAAAAACTTAGAATGCATTGACTGGTCTTAGAATCATTATGTTATGTAGTAGAGAAGCAGCTATGGAAATAGCCGGTAAAGAGCTGCGGTGAGAGAGTGTGGCATGGGAACACCAAAGCTGATGGTGAAGGTGGAGGGAGAACGGGTCGAGATCTCCTCAAGAAAAGGATTGATGTAGTGAAGAATTTCCAATCGGCACCACGCGATGACTGATTCGTGGCCCCACTTCAGCTCTCTATCGGTTACGCAAAAACTTAAGGACTGGTTGTAAAAGCAAAAGCATCACATGGTCATAATCAGAGGAGGATACTTGGCATGTATGTGGGCGACAAAGCAATCCTTTTCGTGCGTCAAATTTTAGACCGCATATGAACCTTCATTCAATGACCTCATACCTTCCATATCACTTGTATCACCTGTATCCGACTTGTCCTCGCAAACTTCGCCATTCGCGCAAGTCGACTTTGAACCATCCATTCCGGTCCTGAGCACGTCGTCTCCATTGTTGGCCGAGCATTTTCACCATCGGATCGGCCCACCTCGTTTTGGGCCTTCCCGGCGATCGCTTGTGATCCAACGGGATCCAATTCATAAGCCGGGAAGTCCATCTGTTGTCTTTCAAACGTGCCACATGACCGGCCCAATCTCGTTTACGATTATACATTTCCTGGACAACATCAACAAGGCCACTTCTTCTTCGAACTCTGTGTTTGTGATATGTTCACGAAGTGACACTTTGCAAATTCTGCGTTCCATTGACCTTCTGCATCACAGCAAATTTCTCTTCGTCTGCTTTAGTGGGCGACCAGCATTCCTGCGCCGTACAGAAGCACGCAGGTTATCACCGTTGAGTGAAACAAGATGCCTTCAGTTTCATACGGGCAGTTCTGGCCAATCCGGTTGCGAGTGTTGTGAGCTAGCAGCTAGGTTCCTGTGTCTGACTGTACTCTCCAGTAACGCCTGTGCAATGAAGCTTAAAGATGAGTGGGAGATATCATTTCGTATTCCATATGTATAGTTAAGGGCGCATTCGTTGCGGGACTTCCACTGCTCAACAGCGATCCCGGTTGGATTCGAACATTCTAGCTTCTCACGCATGTCAAGTGACTGCCCTCACCCCCACCCCCCTAGACTGGCTACACTGCCCCTGGCTCACGGAACCCCGCTCCACATTGAAGGGTTCACTGTAGCAGGAGGCAGTGGGACCCGTAACGAATGGCGCCCTTTACTAGTCAGTAGGAGTACAAAACGATGGCTCCACTGGTGCTCACAGGATACTCTATGTAATAGCATTTACATTCTTACGCGCGTTTTCTCCATTTCGTGTTGGGGATTGGTCTGTTGTAGGAACAGAACGCATGATATGCCACACAACTTCCTAATCTACAAGTGCAAATACGGCAACTAGAAGACAAGTGAGAAAAGTGCACAGCGTACGGCCGACGTCATACCTGTTGCGAATCGAGCGAAGACGAATCGCAAATAGCGTCATACGCTAGCGAATCGGAGCGAATCGCTAGCGAATCGAGCGAATCGCTAGCGCGAATCGCTCGAGTCGAGCGAATCGCTAGCGAATCGAACGATGCACCAGCGATTCGAACTAGGTGCCAGCGAATCGAACTAGGTACCAGCGAATCTTGCATAAAGCTTGAAACTAGGGTGTTAGGCACAGCAAAATTTCGGCAATGCTATGCAGTTTGAGGGGGTTCGGGGCAGCGGTCAACCAACGTGTGCGAGTCCAGACAGAAAAGCACACTGCTGGGACTAAGCCTTTCGAAGGAGGGAAAGAAAGCAGAGATGCTGTAATAGTGTGTATGTGCGAGAGTCCCAGAGAACACTGCAAACACTTGAATCACTAGGGTGTTAGGCACAGCAAAATTTCGGCAATGCTATGCAGTTTTGAGGGGGTTATTGGATCAGCAGATTCGATATTGCTGCGGCAATGCTATCTCACGAAGAGCAGCAGTATCGCCTTAAAACTTATCCAATACGAGTCATAGCGGTTATCATTACGAATATAACTTCATTTTTGGAGTCGTTACCATCACAATTCGATGGAAAAAGCTGTTTCGCGAAAATCCGCAGCGGCGAGAAACAACAACACATACATTATACGAAGTTATACGTCACGTCACGTGGTGGCTTTTTACTACTTGCTCCTTCTCCCGCTAGGGTCGTAATAATGTAGTATTGTAAAGGACTACACATGAACTGGTCTAATGGTCTGTCTAAATTTTGATAAAAAGCGCTTTTTCAACCATGACTAATAATAAGATCGTGTATAGGGGTTATGGCCGCCTTCGGGGTTCTACAGAAGTTGGTCGGGTCTGTAGATAGTTGCATGTGTGCTCAAGAACTGGATGATGAAGGAAAATGAATAGTACTTTGGGCTCGTTCTTGGCTGCCTGCCCAATCTGTTAGGGAAGACTTCGTGTAGGGTATCAACAAGAGCTGAAATAGATGAATCATTAGAGCTTAGCCTTAGTAATGCAAACTATTTAGATGTTAGCGAGTGATTTGTAAAAATTCGTATTGTTTGAGGTTGTCCGCTTTACAGCAGTGTTCTTAGCTTGTACTTTTGTTATGAGAAATGTAATTTGATCTAAAAGTGTTTCTGCTGATAATTCATTTACAATATTGAAGTGTGATTCTACAGCTCAGATGAGTACGAAAAGAGGATCCTTGTAAGTTTTGCTCTGGAACTACAAACTCTAGTCGGTTATCACCTGCATGGACTTGGTAGTACAGTCGATATCCGGAAGTTTGGGCAGACGTGTCACCGGAGTGATGTGCACTTGATAGAAGTTGCGTGGATCATCTGTTGCCAGCATGTTTTGCTAATACCCAGACAGGCTCCGGTCAACTAAGAACAGGCTTTCCCAATACGCTATCTTCAAGGTTGCACTGTCACGTTCCGGTGAGCCGCTACCCCTCTCAGATATGCGAGGCTATAATAGTGTAGTTTTACGATAGGTCCCTCCAGACCCATACTCGCTAACGGATTAATGTGATCATGTATTTGTCTTACTAACAGAATGCGATCAAAACTGACTACTGCCGATCTCTCCAAGTATATGACCAGCCTTCATTAAAATTGTTGGCATTTTCGGACAGGATCCATTTTAGAATTATTATTTTCTGTGAAGGACAGCGCATCAAGCCTTTAATGCCTTCATAAGTCTTTCTAGTGCGCGCCACGCACTCTAGTTGCATTCATTATCGTAAATGCAAGAATGAAAAAGGGAATGTGCCCGTACAATGACTCAAAGCATCAACTCCAGATGAGGTCGTGTCGACCAATTTAGTTTGTGGATTGCATAGAGTAGCCAGCGAGTATAACAGTTACGCCGTTGTCACGGCTCAAAAGCGCGTGACAGTGACGGCTAGTTTGAAATAATGGACGAGGTAGTCCACGTACGCTACATGACACGCCGCTAATTCGACGTAGCGGCTAATTCGAATACGCGCAGGTTAGTGAAGTAATGGAGCAAGCAGTTCGGAAAACTCGTCCGGAAGCACCCCTCTCTCGTAAAGGAGGAACAGTAATCGACCGCTGTTAAATCAGCATTTTGATCAAGGGGACGGTGTATTTAGACGAGAGACATTACAGCCTTGCAGTTTGTAGTGTTTTTTTTTCCATAACCCATTTTACTAAAACCGAAGTGGTTGAAGACGTTTTCGATGTGGGCGAAACTGCACTACGCGCGTAATAGGTAGCGCCATTAGTATCAGTATTGATGAAATAACATGATGCGTGAGGCCTTGTTCGAGAACATAGAAAGGACCCCAAGAAAAAAAAAGGTCGGTAAGACGCTGTAAAGGACTAGGATATGTGCCAACACGTCAGCCTTTTCGTCTGATCCACCCAATCGCTAGCCCAGCAGGTGTCTTGGTTTGCATTGGTGCATATGCGATTCTTGATATGCATTTCTTGCTGCGGAACCAGCAATAAATGCCGGCAAAGCAAACTATTTCGGACAGCTCGTCTGGCCACACCTCTCCTTCGCCAGCGAATCGCTCATTTGCAAAGACATCGGCCTGAAGTGGAAGAGGGGGAGTCTTCGTTTGAGGGCTTCATCGGCGATTTTCTTTGTTTCTTTTCTCATTTGCAGTAAACTCGGCATCCGCATTTTCATTATCGACCGCTTTTACCTCGCCAAATCGATCTGGAGGTGTTGCTTTGAGCACCAATTTTCGACAGTCTAATATTCTGGATTGTGTGAGATATTATGAAAAACAAGTAGTATCTGCGGCCAGAAAGCATGAACTGTAACTTAAGTGCTTTCGATTGCGCTCATGTTCAAGCTACAGTGTGCTTCGGACTCGGTCGACCTATAAAATGTGTTGAAAGCGTTTGGCCAAAACGTAGAGTTAGTGTGGTGTTGCTTCGTATATAGCGATTTACCCGTGATGTAGTCTTGATAGCGGAACTCGGTTCTTAAAAAAGTCAAATATGAGTTGTGCTGCATGGTGTATGTTTGTCATAACACAGTCAAACAAAGCTTTTGTGGGAGGCAGTTGATGGAATGTCATTTGTTGGTGAAGCATCGCTCCGGTTCCTAACGTGCTTGCATTATGCTGTCAAAGCATTCAACTCCGTGAAGTGACCTCGCCCAATCCCTCTCCCCTCGCTGGTGCGACTAGTTGGGAGCGTACGTAGCAACATTCAATGGTAATAAGCATAAGACTCATGTGAAGCTTTCAAGAATTTGACGTACCCCATAAATGATTATAGTTGCGATCAGTCCCCACAATAGCTGTAAAAGTTTGAACTGTGTGAAATGGACGGTTTCCATTCAGAGGGGATGTCAGAAGGAAAACTGAGAATGTTCATGGAAGGTCTCATTAATGCAAACACAGAGAGAACATTGTAAGTTTTAAGCGTTGAACGAGTTGGCACTCGAGCGAAAAAAAGACGGTAGGCTAATTTGGGCATTTTTCGCTAGGAAAGGACGGTTTGCTCATGATACGCAGTGGAGTTTCTGAACTACATGATAGGAACCTGAACTTGGCCGTCAAGTTTCTATTTTTTGGCGCAGATACTTGAAGGCAAACATTTCCGAGATGCCCCTCATCATATGAAAAAGTCCTTATCAGTGAGCTTTCCTGTATCCTCTATCAATTAAAGGTGCATCGTTCGATTCGCTAGCGATTCGCTCGACTCGAGCGATTCGCTAGCGATTCGCTCGATTCGCTAGCGATTCGAGCGATTCGCTCGATTCGCAAAGTATGACGTCGGCCTCAGAGCATTTAACTTCGATTTGCTGACAGACGGGTTGCTAACATAAGTTGCCGTTTCCGTAAGCTTCACAACGTTGCTGGTAGAAATTCAGCTGATGCGAACTGAAGGTGGTTTTCGAGCACGTAAACAGGGAAAACTAAGAGTTGTGCGAGTATTCAATATGACCTGAAATCTTCGCCCACAATCATGTTTCAATTTTCCATTTCTGGATTTACACGAATTTTGGACAATGATGGACACTTACTCTCGTAGCAAATTACCCTTATTTATGATGGCACCTGCAACGGAAGAGCAGTGAAATCAGCATTATCGCACTATGCATATGCATGCATCTGCCATTTGATTCGAATAGTAGCGTAGAGGCCAGTTTTTTCTTCGTTTGACAGATCAGGAAGCGAGCGAAGGAATCATGCGAGTTCTCGGATCTGATGGACGCTGGCGAAAGAGTTACGAGAGTATTTATGGGAATACCATACAAAAACGGGAACTGAGCCTAACCCAACTCTATAGGACGTCCAAGGTGGAGATGTGCTTCGAGGGGGCCAGCCATGAAAGAGTATTTAGGAGGGGGGACGAGCTCTCGATAACTGAATGAAAATTGCCACGCACCCGGAGTCTTCTCCTCCGGGGTGCGTGGCAATTTAGAGGCTTAAGAACGCTTATGGGAACGCTCATATGAAGATAGTCTTCAAAGTGAGCGTTCCCATATTCTCCGACGAATGTAACGGGCTGGCCCCCACCCTCGAGCGATCAATCGCCATTCCGTCAACCCAGACAGCAAAACATGGTCAAAGAGTTCCCACTCACTGGACAACCGGACCTTGAGACGCAGGAATCTTGGATTACTCTTGGTAGCAGGATGGTTGGACCTGCCTATGTCTATTACTTACGGAAGGGATCCTGGACTGATAATCTCTTTCCGCATTACTCAGTGCAGAAAAAGACAAGGAAGTTACAAGATTTCCGAACGAAGCTCGTAGGAGAACGAGCATCCGCGAGGAGAAAAGCGCGTCATTTAGCATGGTGGGGACGCAGAACTGCTGCGTATTCTACCGTTTCCGTTGATCGTGGCTATCCTAAAATTTCCGCTTGCATTTTCGTTTTTGTTCAACGTTTAGAGTGGTCTTTCTTTTTCTTCTTGCCATTTCACTTACTTTGCCTTTCTGTTCTCAGAATGGGTATCTCCGCGCTGATTCAAGGGGCATAGCGCCTATGGACTGGTGCTACACGCCCAGTTCCTCACAAGAAGAGAAAGTACGAGCTTGGTCGTCAGCCTGCTAGCACCAAGGTAACATTTCGGCGTTGTTTTTTGTAATTATGAAGTAGTGGGATGTGATATATTGTTTCCTGTCTTAGATCGGAGCAAGAGGATCGGGTTATTTCGGTGCCGATTTGAAACCAAGCATTCGCTGCACTTCGTTGGTGGGACTTGGTAATTTACTATGAGGCTTCTGAAGGTAAGGTTTAGTAGTTTTTTTATTATGGTTCTGTCAATATGACTATTAGGTGGCGCGACGATACCGATTTTTGTATATATTTCGGCCCAACAGCTATTGAGCAGTTGGATCGTTTTAGTTCCTATTTAAACTCAATTTTATTATTTTTAATGTTCAGAGACAACTCGTAAAACTCGTATCATTGACACCGTTTACAATTCCACAAACAACGAGTTGGTTCGTACGAAGACCCTCGTGAAAGGCACTGTCATCACAATCGATGCGGCTCCATTCCGTCAGTGGTATGAAGCCCATTACGCTCTGCCCCTCGCCAGAAAGAAGAACCAAGAACTTTCCGCGCAAGATAATGCTGTTATAAACAAGAAAAGGTAAATCTTACGCAAATCTTTCCGACTTCTACGAGACAATCAAGTGAATACTTTTAGGTCTGCGAGCTGTCAAGCTAAATACACGGAGCGTCAGAAGAGTGCTGCTGTCGATCCTCTTCTCCTGGAACAATTCGCGACTGGAAGACTCCTTGGTTAGTTCGTGTGGCGTAGCTTTTTCATGAATTTTGCTTACGCTCAATATTACAGCTCGAATTTCCTCAAGTCCCGGGCAGGTCGGTCGTGCTGACGGTTACATTCTCGAGGGCAAAGAGTTGGAGTTCTATCTCCGTAAGATCCGAGCAAAGAAGGCCAAGTAAACTCGTGTGTTTGGTTGATTATATACGTTTTTGTTATTTTTTATAAATCATTGTTGACATTTTTCTGTTATGTTTTCACAAGCCTATTTGTTAATGGTTTGAATGGTCATTAAAATGGCCGCAGCCTTCAATAGCAATTTTGACTGCTTTTATCCGGTCTACGGGCATTTTGAACTCGTTCCTTTAAACCGCGTCAGTTTGATGCCCTCGCCTGCTTTCTCTCACCTGAGCAGCGGCTCGTGGCTGGTCTCACACATTTAATCTATTGCCACACTGTAATTGGCTCACGCACCCTGATGCCCTCCGCTTTCATGATTCTTAGGCTCTCACCTTAGGGATTTGGAGCCGAGCCAAGTGCGTTTCCTAATCGTTTATGCTTTAGCCCTAGGCGACGTTTACAGACTTCTTAAACTCGATCCTTTGAAACCTCCTCAATCTGATCTCCCCGCGCTCTCTCGTCTAAACGCGGCTCACGACTACTGCGATCCCCTGTATTCACACTTTTGTCGCACTGTAATTGGCTCACCCACCTCAGAGTCCTTCCCTCCAAGGTGCGAACATGGAGGAAAGTTCAGGTAGTCACGTAATCCTTTCAATCACCCTTGTGAATTGATATGTCAATTACTTAATTGCATAATTCTGCACGTGTGTATTTGGGCGCAGCGCAGCGCAGAGTACCCAAACCACTCAATACCATGACGTACATTTTTATTTTCGGCTCTATACAAGTGGGGTGGGCACGTCCAGCTCACGCATGTCAAGTGACTGCCCTCACCCCCACCCCCTAGATTGGCTACACTCCCCCTGGCTCACGAATTCCCCGATTCTCGTGACAGTATAGTAGCGGGCAGCAGTCCCACTTACATTTCTGTTCAAAAAATGCGGCGTGCCCACCCTACTTGTATAGCACCTCATTTTCATTCTCACCCGAGATGTTCTCTTGTAAATGTGAAGCTACTGTTAGTAGAATGAATTATTGCGCCATACCCACTCCCTCTCACTACACTTGCAGGAGAAGCCCATTTTATTCTTGTTAATGTGCAAATTGAAGGCAGATTTCAGTTTTGGAGAACTTTCCGATCTTTTCGCTGTCCTGTTTCTACTTTCGAATTGACCACAATTGGTTTCACTGCTTAATGCAGGCAAATAATAATGTTGTTAAAAAGAACAGTCCGGCTCTATACAAGTGGGGTGGGCACGCCCAGCTTTTCACGCATGTCAAGTGACTGCCCTCACCCCCTAGATTGGCTACACTCCCCCTGGCTCACGAATTCCCCGATTCTCGTGACAGTATAGTAGCGGGCAGCAGTCCCACTTACATACATTTCTGTTCAAAAAATGCGGCGTGCCCACCCTACTTGTATAGCACCAACAGTCCTTACGTCGAAGTCATTCAAACCTTTCATGAGCAAGTGGTTATCATAAGCTCACGCTTTATCGTGGCAAGACTTGGCTATACTCTGTTTCTCATTGCATCAATGAAATGCTGAACAGTAACGAGGAATATCAACAATGCGGCTAAGAACAATGAGGCATAGACTCTGATATCACATAGGAGTGGGCAAAATAGAAAAATAGGAAAATAAATGGATGAGCAGTGTTAAAGCATATAATTACAATTGACTAGATATCATGATAATTAAGCCTAGCATCAAAGGGGAACGAGGGACGGTAATGCTTGGAACGTTGAGGATTTTAATGGGCAGATTTACAGTTCGTGATTCTGTCTCTCC
>MU887741.1:0-10196 GCA_036418205.1 Ostertagia ostertagi
AACACAATAATGGTTCTGATTAGAGAATGTTTGAACTGCAATATATTTAAGTGGTCTGGAAGATATTTCTCGCAAATCAGAGGGCTTGCAATGGGACAGCGGCTAGCACCGGTTCTCGCTGTCTGCTTTCATGAGTAGAATTGAACGTCCAGTGCTAGCACGCTTGCCCATCATGTACTGCCGCTACATCGACGACTGTTTTGTAATCACATCGAACTCAATCCGAAATGGATGAACTTATTCAATATTCTTAACAGTCAGTCGCAGTACATCAGGCTCACTCGAGAAGTCCCGCGCGATGGTTGGTTACCTTACCTGAACACTCAGATCAAGGTAACCAATGGCAATGGCTATCGTTTTTAATGTGAAATGGTATAGAAAAGAAAGCTCCAAAAATATTATCATTCACGCACTGTCGGCACACCCCAGAGCTGTTAAACGAGCAGTATTGCGTAACATGTACAAAACAGCTGTGGAGGTGTGCACCGGTGACGAGGAGCGAGAAGAGTCCAGAAGATTAGCTCATCAAATTGCTAATCTTAATGGTTACACAGCACGGCAGCGGAAGGAACGTAGCAGACCGAGGCTTTTTCCATACGGAGCTCAAAATAAGTTGTATCTTCAACTTCCTTTTATATCGGATCACTTTAGTGCAGTTATACAAGAGTGTCTGAGAAGAGCCGACCTGGCCAATGATGTTATCTTGGTCAGTACACCAAGAGACAACCTTAAACACCAATTGGTCAGAAATCGTCTCTACGACCGGAATTGTATCATGGATAACTGCGTGATCTGCCCGTATGGAAAGGTAGGAGACTGCGCACAAAGATCTGTGGTTTACCAGCTCCAGTGTTCAACATGTAACGCCTTGTACATCGGAGAAACTGGGAGACAGTTGGGTGTACGTATAAAAGAACATCTGGCTAGTAAACGAAGGGAAAGTTTGGTCGCACCACTTGGAAAACATAGAAGGGAAAGTCATTCTGGTTGTGACTTTGACGTTAAATGCACGATACTGGCGTACGAAAGTGATATCGGTGCTAGGAAAACCCTCGAGGCTTTTTGGATAAAGCGCCGTAATCCGAGTATGAATAACAGAAATGAGTGCATTTCCATAACTGATGATTTCTTGCCATACATTCCACTTTGTGAGCTCTGATTGGAGAAACGCAACGTACTGCACGTACGCATTTTACAAGCAGTACACAACCGGTCAGTCTCACTTTCTCCATTATTTCGCGAAGCTGAGCGGCCCGTCCTGGTGGAATTAACGTGAGTTAACCGTTGTTCGTAATTCCTGCTCTATTGTAGTCGCATGGGGGATTGTAACGTTCAGTAGGAGAAGGTTAGCTGTGAGCGGGATGGCAACATTGCAAGACGTTTCGATATGCTTTCAGGCCTTTGAGAACGACGAAATTGTCGAAACGTCAGGCATAATAAAAATTCCATCATAAAAAACCTGTATGGCACAACAATAACAAGAACAAAGAAATGAGGTTTACACTTTCTGAAAAGTACTGCAGTTGTTTTGTACGCTTTCCTGGCTCGCGAAAAACTGCGTCAAGGACTCCTATCGAGAGAAGTCTGCAGAGCAAAAAAAACTCTCTTCCTCCTTCGTCGAAGCGAGGAACTCCCTTAAACCTTCAGATTGCTTTTTAGGATACTTCAACCCTGACCAGTATGGGTGCGGAAAATTTGGGTTTGGTGACCGTTTTTGGATCACAAGCAAATGGCGTTCAGGAATAATCTTTATTCTGAAGAGCAGACGATGATTGCTGGTCGTTCCAAACGACCTGACAAGTTCAAGTGAACTCTTACAGAAAGGATTTTTCAGCGTCCAATACATTTTTTTAAACGGTTCATTTTGCATGACTAGGGGCAGCATGCGGGAACCACGGAAACATGCGTAATATTTTTCTCCAACGGCCCTCTAGATGCGGCTTTCCCCATGTACGACTCTCGTGGTTTTTTTGACAAAACTTTTGCATTTTTGAATTGAAGTTTCAAAATTGGCGCAAGTCAGCATGGGCCATATTTACATAATAAGGAAACGTCGGCTGATCCTTAAAATACGTGTTTGATTAAAATCTGGTAAAAAACGTTGCGACACAAAATGGGGCCGTCTCCGCTTTCACAAACTTTTTTTCACACCTTTTCAATCAAAGTTTAATATTAAGCTGTTATGACGGTTTCTAATAATTATAATCAGGCCTTCACTTGTTCACAGCTAACGCCATTTAGCGCCTAAGCTTGAAACTGCGAATGTAAATTGCCAAAAGTTTGTCCAGCACGAGGAATCGAACCAGGGACTATCCTTTTTCATTCAGCAGAGCCGATTTAGGAAAATTGCCGTGGTTTCTGTAGTTCCGGTGTCCGCCATATACATGCAAAGGCGTTTTTAAGCGTTGCAGGCTCTGAAAGACCATTCTGGCAGAACAGTTCCTCGCACCGCCCGTGGGAAGGTTTTGGGCGGCTACATAAACGCAGAGCAGGTTCGTCGACGACGACAACCGATCACTTTAAATAGGAATGATACCTGGGCCGTAACGATTAGCTTCTGCTGATGCGCTACTCGTGATTTGACCTCACTCGGTATTTTGTAAGGTTTTACGTCCGCACGAAAACTTTCAAGTGCAAGTCAAAAAGTGATAGTCTGTGATGCTTAGGTTACTCTTTACGGCTATGGCATGTCCTCATCAATCCCTCATTTATCTACGCTCTGTTCCAATGAATGGAGAGTCAATGGTCGTCTGATCATCGCGTTTGAAACTTCGAAACTGACATCCTGAACGTTTTAGAATTCCCAATAGGTTTTAACGGCGGTGCACATTACCTCTCTGAGACGCATAGACATGAACTTTGCCCTAGTTTAGCATAAAAGCAATCCATCAGAGGGCACGGCAAGCGTTCTAAGCGACTTAGGGACTTGTTATGTTATTGAAGAGATTCTAAACGAGCTGGGAGGTTGCAGTCCTCTTTGGAGAGCGCAGGTCCGAATCCTGAGGATGGCAGCAAGACTATCGTTGACAAACGATAAATTCACTGGGTGGACCGCCTTAAACGGGAATGCTGACTTGTCCAGCAGTACATCAGAGTCAGCATGTACACCCCACCCCCCCGATCACAGGGTCACCATATTCAAGAGAGGTCAGGTGCAAAACTTGCTGTCATCCGCAGGATTCGAACCTGCGCCCTCCGAAGAGGACTGCGACCTGAACGCAGCGCCTTAGACCACTCGGCCAGAATGACACACTCGTAGTGGCAGTACTGCTGGACAAGGCTGCATTCCTCATTGAGGTGAGCCAACTTTGTCACAGGGTCACCATTCAACGAGAGGTCAGGTGCAAAACTTGCTGTCATCCGCAGGATTCGAACCTGCGCCCTCCGAAGAGGACTGCGACCTGAACGCAGCGCCTTAGACCACTCGGCCAGAATGACACACTCGTAGTGGCAGTACTGCTGGACAAGGCTGCATTCCTCATTGAGGTGAGCCAACTTGTCACAGGGTCACCATTCAACGAGAGGTCAGGTGCAAAACTTGCTGTCATCCGCAGGATTCGAACCTGCGCCCTCCGAAGAGGACTGCGACCTGAACGCAGCGCCTTAGACCACTCGGCCAGAATGACACAGTTGTCTCTGCAGTACTGCTGGACAAGGCTGCATTCCTCATTGAGGTGAGCCAACTTGTCACAGGGTCACCATTCAACGAGAGGTCAGGTGCAAAACTTGCTGTCATCCGCAGGATTCGAACCTGCGCCCTCCGAAGAGGACTGCGACCTGAACGCAGCGCCTTAGACCACTCGGCCAGAATGACACAGTTGTCTCTGGCAGTACTGCTGGACAAGGCTGCATTCCTCATTGAGGTGAGCCAACTTGTCACAGGGTCACCATTCAACGAGAGGTCAGGTGCAAAACTTGCTGTCATCCGCAGGATTCGAACCTGCGCCCTCCGAAGAGGACTGCGACCTGAACGCAGCGCCTTAGACCACTCGGCCAGAATGACACACTCGTAGTGGCAGTACTGCTGGACAAGGCTGCATTCCTCATTGAGGTGAGCCAACTTGTCACAGGGTCACCATTCAGCGAGAGGTCAGGTGCAAAACTTGCTGTCATCCGCAGGATTCGAACCTGCGCCCTCCGAAGAGGACTGCGACCTGAACGCAGCGCCTTAGACCACTCGGCCAGAATGACACACTCGTATGGCAGTACTGCTGGACAAGGCTGCATTCCTCATTGAGGTGAGCCAACTTGTCACAGGGTCACCATTCAACGAGAGGTCAGGTGCAAAACTTGCTGTCATCCGCAGGATTCGAACCTGCGCCCTCCGAAGAGGACTGCGACCTGAACGCAGCGCCTTAGACCACTCGGCCAGAATGACACAGTTGTCTCTGCAGTACTGCTGGACAAGGCTGCATTCCTCATTGAGGTGAGCCAACTTGTCACAGGGTCACCATTCAACGAGAGGTCAGGTGCAAAACTTGCTGTCATCCGCAGGATTCGAACCTGCGCCCTCCGAAGAGGACTGCGACCTGAACGCAGCGCCTTAGACCACTCGGCCAGAATGACACAGTTCGTCTGCAGTACTGCTGGACAAGGCTGCATTCCTCATTGAGGTGAGCCAACTTGTCACAGGGTCACCATTCAACGAGAGGTCAGGTGCAAAACTTGCTGTCATCCGCAGGATTCGAACCTGCGCCCTCCGAAGAGGACTGCGACCTGAACGCAGCGCCTTAGACCACTCGGCCAGAATGACACAGTTGTCTCTGCAGTACTGCTGGACAAGGCTGCATTCCTCATTGAGGTGAGCCAACTTGTCACAGGGTCACCATTCAACGAGAGGTCAGGTGCAAAACTTGCTGTCATCCGCAGGATTCGAACCTGCGCCCTCCGAAGAGGACTGCGACCTGAACGCAGCGCCTTAGACCACTCGGCCAGAATGACACAGTTGTCTCTGCAGTACTGCTGGACAAGGCTGCATTCCTCATTGAGGTGAGCCAACCTTGTCACAGGGTCACCATTCAACGAGAGGTCAGGTGCAAAACTTGCTGTCATCCGCAGGATTCGAACCTGCGCCCTCCGAAGAGGACTGCGACCTGAACGCAGCGCCTTAGACCACTCGGCCAGAATGACACAGTTGTCTCTGCAGTACTGCTGGACAAGGCTGCATTCCTCATTGAGGTGAGCCAACTTGTCACAGGGTCACCATTCAGCGAGAGGTCAGGTGCAAAACTTGCTGTCATCCGCAGGATTCGAACCTGCGCCCTCCGAAGAGGACTGCGACCTGAACGCAGCGCCTTAGACCACTCGGCCAGAATGACACAGTTGTCTCTGCAGTACTGCTGGACAAGGCTGCATTCCTCATTGAGGTGAGCCAACTTGTCACAGGGTCACCATTCAACGAGAGGTCAGGTGCAAAACTTGCTGTCATCCGCAGGATTCGAACCTGCGCCCTCCGAAGAGGACTGCGACCTGAACGCAGCGCCTTAGACCACTCGGCCAGAATGACACAGTCGTCTCTGCAGTACTGCTGGACAAGGCTGCATTCCTCATTGAGGTGAGCCAACTTGTCACAGGGTCACCATTCAACGAGAGGTCAGGTGCAAAACTTGCTGTCATCCGCAGGATTCGAACCTGCGCCCTCCGAAGAGGACTGCGACCTGAACGCAGCGCCTTAGACCACTCGGCCAGAATGACACGCTCGTAGTGGCAGTACTGCTGGACAAGGCTGCATTCCTCATTGAGGTGAGCCAACTTGTCACAGGGTCACCATTCAACGAGAGGTCAGGTGCAAAACTTGCTGTCATCCGCAGGATTCGAACCTGCGCCCTCCGAAGAGGACTGCGACCTGAACGCAGCGCCTTAGACCACTCGGCCAGAATGACACACTCGTCTCTGGCAGTACTGCTGGACAAGGCTGCATTCCTCATTGAGGTGAGCCAACTTGTCACAGGGTCACCATTCAACGAGAGGTCAGGTGCAAAACTTGCTGTCATCCGCAGGATTCGAACCTGCGCCCTCCGAAGAGGACTGCGACCTGAACGCAGCGCCTTAGACCACTCGGCCAGAATGACACAGTTGTCTCTGCAGTACTGCTGGACAAGGCTGCATTCCTCATTGAGGTGAGCCAACTTGTCACAGGGTCACCATTCAGCGACGAGAGGTCAGGTGCAAAACTTGCTGTCATCCGCAGGATTCGAACCTGCGCCCTCCGAAGAGGACTGCGACCTGAACGCAGCGCCTTAGACCACTCGGCCAGAATGACACAGTTGTCTCTGCAGTACTGCTGGACAAGGCTGCATTCCTCATTGAGGTGAGCCAACTTGTCACAGGGTCACCATTCAGCGAGAGGTCAGGTGCAAAACTTGCTGTCATCCGCAGGATTCGAACCTGCGCCCTCCGAAGAGGACTGCGACCTGAACGCAGCGCCTTAGACCACTCGGCCAGAATGACACGCTCGTAGTGGCAGTACTGCTGGACAAGGCTGCATTCCTCATTGAGGTGAGCCAACTTGTCACAGGGTCACCATTCAACGAGAGGTCAGGTGCAAAACTTGCTGTCATCCGCAGGATTCGAACCTGCGCCCTCCGAAGAGGACTGCGACCTGAACGCAGCGCCTTAGACCACTCGGCCAGAATGACACAGTTGTTCTGCAGTACTGCTGGACAAGGCTGCATTCCTCATTGAGGTGAGCCAACTTGTCACAGGGTCACCATTCAGCGAGAGGTCAGGTGCAAAACTTGCTGTCATCCGCAGGATTCGAACCTGCGCCCTCCGAAGAGGACTGCGACCTGAACGCAGCGCCTTAGACCACTCGGCCAGAATGACACACAGTTGTCTGCAGTACTGCTGGACAAGGCTGCATTCCTCATTGAGGTGAGCCAACTTGTCACAGGGTCACCATTCAGCGAGAGGTCAGGTGCAAAACTTGCTGTCATCCGCAGGATTCGAACCTGCGCCCTCCGAAGAGGACTGCGACCTGAACGCAGCGCCTTAGACCACTCGGCCAGAATGACACAGTTGTCTCTGCAGTACTGCTGGACAAGGCTGCATTCCTCATTGAGGTGAGCCAACTTGTCACAGGGTCACCATTCAACGAGAGGTCAGGTGCAAAACTTGCTGTCATCCGCAGGATTCGAACCTGCGCCCTCCGAAGAGGACTGCGACCTGAACGCAGCGCCTTAGACCACTCGGCCAGAATGACACAGTTGTCTTGCAGTACTGCTGGACAAGGCTGCATTCCTCATTGAGGTGAGCCAACTTGTCACAGGGTCACCATTCAACGAGAGGTCAGGTGCAAAACTTGCTGTCATCCGCAGGATTCGAACCTGCGCCCTCCGAAGAGGACTGCGACCTGAACGCAGCGCCTTAGACCACTCGGCCAGAATGACACACTCGTTGGCAGTACTGCTGGACAAGGCTGCATTCCTCATTGAGGTGAGCCAACTTGTCACAGGGTCACCATTCAGCGAGAGGTCAGGTGCAAAACTTGCTGTCATCCGCAGGATTCGAACCTGCGCCCTCCGAAGAGGACTGCGACCTGAACGCAGCGCCTTAGACCACTCGGCCAGAATGACACACTCGTCTGGCAGTACTGCTGGACAAGGCTGCATTCCTCATTGAGGTGAGCCAACTTGTCACAGGGTCACCATTCAACGAGAGGTCAGGTGCAAAACTTGCTGTCATCCGCAGGATTCGAACCTGCGCCCTCCGAAGAGGACTGCGACCTGAACGCAGCGCCTTAGACCACTCGGCCAGAATGACACAGCTTGTCTCTGCAGTACTGCTGGACAAGGCTGCATTCCTCATTGAGGTGAGCCAACTTGTCACAGGGTCACCATTCAACGAGAGGTCAGGTGCAAAACTTGCTGTCATCCGCAGGATTCGAACCTGCGCCCTCCGAAGAGGACTGCGACCTGAACGCAGCGCCTTAGACCACTCGGCCAGAATGACACAGTTGTCTCTGCAGTACTGCTGGACAAGGCTGCATTCCTCATTGAGGTGAGCCAACTTGTCACAGGGTCACCATTCAACGAGAGGTCAGGTGCAAAACTTGCTGTCATCCGCAGGATTCGAACCTGCGCCCTCCGAAGAGGACTGCGACCTGAACGCAGCGCCTTAGACCACTCGGCCAGAATGACACAGTTGTCTGGCAGTACTGCTGGACAAGGCTGCATTCCTCATTGAGGTGAGCCAACTTGTCACAGGGTCACCATTCAACGAGAGGTCAGGTGCAAAACTTGCTGTCATCCGCAGGATTCGAACCTGCGCCCTCCGAAGAGGACTGCGACCTGAACGCAGCGCCTTAGACCACTCGGCCAGAATGACACAGTTCGTCTCTGCAGTACTGCTGGACAAGGCTGCATTCCCTCATTGAGGTGAGCCAACTTGTCACAGGGTCACCATTCAACGAGAGGTCAGGTGCAAAACTTGCTGTCATCCGCAGGATTCGAACCTGCGCCCTCCGAAGAGGACTGCGACCTGAACGCAGCGCCTTAGACCACTCGGCCAGAATGACACAGTTGTCTCTGCAGTACTGCTGGACAAGGCTGCATTCCTCATTGAGGTGAGCCAACTTGTCACAGGGTCACCATTCAACGAGAGGTCAGGTGCAAAACTTGCTGTCATCCGCAGGATTCGAACCTGCGCCCTCCGAAGAGGACTGCGACAATCACCCAACGAGATCGGGTCAAGTTTCGAACGGGTAGAGCATGAGCCATTTTAGAAGGGACCATATCGGCCACGGTGGGCCTGGCATGCATCCAAATAAGCAACTTGTCAAAGTCAACTAGTACGTAATTTTGCAAGGCTCGTATACGGGGTCAAACCTTTTTTTTACAAGAGAAATCATTGTGGAAGAAGGCAAGCTACATATGTAGTGTTCCTGAAGTTGGGAAAATTACTAATGGCACGAAAATCCTTCAAAGCTCTTGAAAGGTCTCAAGGAAATTTTCTCCTAATCTTTGCCAATACGGCAACGACGACTCCACGCATTCTTCTCCGAAATCCAAATTATGGTCCTTTTCTGCTTTGTCCAACAAATGGTTTACCCTGGACAGAGGAAAATGAATGAAAACCTTCAGAGCTCAAGAAGAATTCAAGTAAGTTTCTGCAAGTAGCTCCCAGGAATAGCTGCAAGCTGAGGAGTTATCACGACATATCCTCTTCCAACATATTTTCAGCACTATCTGCGCGTTCGATGGGCTGGTTACGGGAAAGTCTGTGTTATGCACGTATCATTGTAAGTCTGGCGTTGTACAAATGCTACGCAATCATTTGAGGTGTTTGGTTTATCGAATGTTCAACACATGGTTAAGAATAATTCTTCATATAATTTCGGAAGCAACGATCTATTGCTAATTTTAAAAAAATATATTTAATATAATATACTATTCCTGATTAATGAGAAATCCTATTACTCCTAAGCCATCTTCATCTCCTTAGAAGCACTTTCTTTTGAAGTTGCGGATTTTCCACCAGAACCGACTTCCTTTGATCCTGATGGTTGCTCTGTAGAGGCAGATTGCTTAGGATGTGGTCGACTTCTCAATACAAGACATATGATGATGAGAAGGAGGACCACAAATAAGACAATCAATCCAATCAGCAAATACCTGAAAATAAATATGCGATTAGCATGAGCATGACCAAATAGTACGGCTTCGTTACTGTTCTACCCTTTTTGTTAAAGAAATCCTATCCGGAAAAATCATGATTCTATCACACCCATAAATCACTGGCTTGAGACCCATCGTTCACGATAAGAACGAAAAGAACAAAAAATTGCATTTGTTTTGGTAAAATTCGAAAAACCGGGGCTGCTACGCGTTCAAATTCCCGCCGGACATCTGTCACAAATGCTGGCGGTGGGAACGCTTCCACTTGGTTCACGGAGTGCTGTCACTAGAAACTCTTTTTGACCTTTTGACTTACTAACATCTCACACTTCTACTGCATCCTATTCTATCGATCGTTTTGTCTCTATTCTCCAAAATCGAACGCTTCCACCCGATTCTTTCGATGCGTCGCCTGATACCCGCCCCGAGGCCAGGGTCGGTCCTATCGTTGTTACTTTTTGAAAAATTTTTACGACCCCCTCTCCCCAAGGTGGATTTGATACGACCCCCTTTTCCACACCTCGACCACCATCATCCTCTCTATAGTATTTAATTCTGATACCACTCAACCCACCAAACCCC
>MU887749.1:14228-27131 GCA_036418205.1 Ostertagia ostertagi
GCGTCAATGTTGAACAAATTAGTGGTGGTGAAGCTGAACGGAGGTCTTGGCACATCAATGGGTTGTAAAGGCCCGAAGTCGGTGATCCCCGTGAGAAATGAGCTGACTTTCCTCGACTTGACGTTACAGCAGATTCAGGTATCAGTTGGAGTTCTGCCAAGTAACTTCTGCAGAATACAGTACCTATTTCAGACCTTGAACAAAACATTCAACGTTGATGTGCCGTTGGTGCTGATGAACTCATTCAATACCGAAGAAGACACCAAAAAAGTACTAAAGAAGTACGCAAATGTCAAGGTTGGCGATATTTTAGGGCTCTACATATGCCTACAGTAGCCTCAGTTGGTACCGTATTCTTGCAGGTTTCCGTGCACACCTTCTGCCAATCGCAATATCCACGTATCAATCGCGAAACTCTTATGCCAATCGCAAAATCACTCAACGATAACGATCAGGAATGGTTAGTTTCTGGTTACTGTATTAATTCAGAAAAAGTATTTAAAGTTTTAGTATTTATAGTATTATATTTATAGTATGTATTTGAAATTCTTGGACCAGTAGTGGCTTCTGTGGGTTTTCCATCTCTGCTAAGTTTGTGCGTGGGAGGTGAAGCAACAAACCCAGATCAAATTAGTGGGTAAAAGTGGTAGGTAATATAAAAGTGGGTGTCGAACTGACTGAAAGCAAAAAAAGAACCACTGCAAACCGCCGACAACGTTGTTTACAATATACCCTCCCCTCCTCCCTGCAATAAGAAAAGGGCGGGGCCGGACGAGTTTTCTGGACTTGATTGCTCCACGGCTCCACTAACCTCCCGCGCGTATTTGGTTAGTCGCTACGCATTGCTGCTTAGCCAATCACATGATATTCACGGCTAACAAACGGGTGTGCCGACCAAAACGCGGACGAACCAAAATTGGCACCTTTCCAACTCCTCATAACGGCTTTTTAAGGGCAGCTTTTGCCCTGGAGACACTTCATATGTTCTCGACTAGAGCTCAGTCATCTTTTTGGCTCCATTAGTAGAAAAAGTATAGATCTACGTGGGGTTGTTGCTTTAGGCTAAGGGCGGCGTCCTCGAGTGTTTTAATGCCTACGTGGGAACAGTGGACAACGCGTATGCACGGTATCTAGCGATTTGTATGAGTTTATGTTGCCAGCACTCCGCATAGTTTAGAGTGAGATCATTAGGACAAAAAGTTTGGTGTTCGTGATTGAGATGAATGGTGCTGCCTTAGGTTCTGGACGTCGATTGGCTACAGCGGCAAAAATATGGCAAGTCCTTTATCGATGCTAAAGACTCCTCCGTGACGCTCTGGATAAATGCCTACAAGGAAAGGATCCCACCTCGACATGGCCTTTCAGGATGGGATGCATATTTCTGTACCAATCTTGGGACGCTGAATTCGAATCTGCCCTCCAAATCTGCTAAACGATTCTCTGAACGAAGTTGCGAAATCGTTTATCGGCGGAGAGTGCGTTCATGAGTCACTGGAGCCGCAACGGGGATGTGCTTCGGTGGCGCAGTTGGTAAGCGGATGGACTTGGGGACTCGAGATGGAGGTTCGAATCCTTGATGAGTACGCTAGTTTTGCCTTTTATCCTTTCGGCTCCTAAACTTTTGCAAAACGGTTCTAGACCTCTTTTTGACTAGTAGCACGCCTTTTCGACCGCGAAGACGTGCTGAAAACAGGGTTTTGAGCATAAATTTCATTTTTTCAACCACCAATGCTCAAGGAATGATTTTGTTCAGTCACTACTACCATAAAACTCAGTCAGCGTATAACTTTACTGTGCTTCGCCTTGGATTCGTACTTTTACCCTGCTGTCACCACATAAGAAGAGACGGTATGGCAAAGTGGATCTAATGGCACACTCGTAGCACCCAGAAGTCCAACTATAAAGTTATTGCTTCATTGAATAGCAAGGCTTCCGTGTTCATCCTTACATTCCAATTTTGGTTCTTTCAGTTGGTACCCTCCCGGTCACGGAAATTTCTATGAAGCCTTTCTACAATTCTGGTCTTATCGACAAGTTTATTGCAGATGGAAAGGAGGTAAGGCGTTTCGTGAGATTTCTGAGTTTATAATATTTCACTATTCTGGTGATTTCAGTACTGCTTCCTGTCCAATATCGACAACATGGGCGCAACAGTCGATTTTCCCATTCTGAATTTCCTCCTGTCTCCACCAGCCGGTCACGATCATCCAGAGTTCCTCATGGAGGTTTGTATTTTTTGACACAGCTTTCTGGATTGGGTGACTCCCGACGGCTAATGCTCTTCAAGAATTTCGGTGAGCTGGAACGGTGTGAATGGCGCCATTAGCGCATGAGCGGTGCACGGATCGAATTCTGCCATATCCTAATTCGAGCTCTCCATCATTTCGGGGTAGTAGATTGTTTGGTGTTGGATTATGGGTTCCGGAGTATATCCTACCCTCCTGGACCTAGTGCTATTTATAACAACAAAATGTCCAGCGCTTCAAATTCTTTCAGCCACATTGTCCCCGTATCTTGCGATAGCGCCCCAGAGCTTTTCAGAAGAGCTGGTGCAGTGGACGGAAGCGCTTTAGTTTGTCCCTTAGGTGAAGTCCTTTTGAAGACAGCGCTCTATATCTTTGAGGTCTGATTCTTTTCGACTTTCCTTATGGAATAAACCATCCAATTCATTGTAAAGGCATCACATTCTCCTCAATTCGCTGTAAAGGAGGAAGCTGCTACGCTTTGCTATGCTGGACCATTGTCGAGGACATGGCGTATCCTTGGAAATTTTGTGCTAGTATTCAAAAAGCTTTTTAAGGTACACAACAAAAACACGTGCCGACGTGAAAGGAGGTACATTGATCCAATACGAGAATCGACTTACGTTACTCGAAATCGCCCAAGTTCCAAAGGATTATGTGGACGAGTTCAAATCTATCAGTAAATTCAGGTACAATACATCTTTTGAGCTTCGTTGGAAGGATACAGGGCGCTCTTTCCTGCTCGGTAGTCTGAGCCCTATTATAAGCAGGTGTACGAATGATGAATGTGAAAGGGAAATCGCTCAGAGTGACGAGCTGAGAGGGGAGGCTGAGCCTCAGAGAGAACGCAGTGCGACGAAGGGTGCGCTTGAATGTGATAAGGCTTTACCCATCATTCTAAACACTTTCGTAGCTGCGCCTCACCCCCTCCACCTTCTACGTGAGTGCCTCAGCACGCTGGCTCCTTATCGTCAGTCTCGAGAACATAGGAGGGGCATACACGTACGTTCACGCATGGCATTCTTGTAGCCGCGTTCAGCGCGCATCAAAGTTAAAGCAATGGTCATGATACGAGTGACCGCGCTTTTCTTGTTTATCTTCATGTCAGTCATTTCTTAGCAGCTCTCCTTTCACTTCTGAGGTGGGGCCACTTTTCCATAGCCGTCTGCTTTAAGGGTGCCTATTGCCAAGTATACGTGGGGATTTCGTAAAGCTCGCCCATGTTAGTGAATTTGTCTGTGTTGAAACACGTTCGTAGTGCTTGCAGTCCAGAGGAGAAGAGCCCACTGCTTTACGTTTACACTCAAGGCTAAGTTTTAAAGGAAGCGATCACGCTGGCTTCCACGCTGGATTTGCTACCCTCGCGTTATCAATCGATAAGGTGTGAGGCAGTAATTGTTGGACGAGTGTAAGCCCATGGAAGATATGATACGATGAGATAAGAAGGTGCGGCTGCTTGATAAGAGGTGCACTCCAGAATGAAAACGGGACGATAACGATAACGGTATCATATCTAGCACGCTCTTATCGCACCCTTTCCACATCGATAAGTCTTGGTTTTTGCTGAACGGAAGTGGATTTCGGCGCCTTATCACTCCGTTGATAAGGCGCCACTGCCACTGAAACTTCACGTGTTGTAACACTGGGCAGGACCTCTATCCACTCCAATACATAGCTTCCCTTATCGTTCCCATGAAAATTATCGTGACCACTTCCTTTAAGTAATACAAGAATAAACAGTTAATTTTAAATGGCGCTGTCGCAAAGTTTACGGGGGCCGCTGTGATAGCAATTTCAGAACGCGTGAAACATCTTTTTTTTCTGTCAAAAATGTTGAGATTAGGTGGGAAAAAGAGGCACAAGACTGCGTAAGCAATTTTTTGATTCCCCAATGTCCCTGTCCCTTCTGGGCTGCAGTCCGCCCCGCCATCTTTCCAAAAAAGGGTGGATCGTAACACAAATAGAAAAACAACCAGCGGGAGCGCAGCAATGAATCGTTGATCTTCGGCAACAGAATATCCATTCAACTCAACGAGTTCTAAACCATCGTAACCAGTTTATAACAAGTATGCAGCCACGGACTTGCACAATCCCGAACGTTAGACAAGAAAGGCCCCGTGTTTTGCGATTGCGCTTCCCATGCTGCCGTTTAGTGCTTCATCCGCAGAATAAAATGCATGGACGATTTATAGCGTTCAATTGGGGGCTATCACAAAGATTTCTGAAATATCTACAGAATCTTCAACACGAACAACTTATGGGCAAAGCTGTCGGCGATCAAGCGAGTAGTGGAGAACAATGAACTCGAAATGGAAGTGATCGTCAATCCAAAACATCTCGATCGTGGTGTGGATATCATCCAATTGGAAACAGCCGCTGGTGCAGCCGTGAAGAACTTCCGAGGAGCATGCGGTTAGTTGACTTCCTGGTTGACTCAGAAGTACTATTGACTAAGCTCATCTTATCGTTATCGTTATTTTCAATGCGGCTTCTTTCCGCTTATTTTTCTATTGGTTTACTTTTTTAGTATTGTTATCTATTTGTTGATTATATTCTATTTATTTGTTTGTATTTCAATTATCCTGTGTTTCACAAGAATGCTGGGTTGTGAACAAAACTTTCGCCCCAGGCGGGACTAGAACCCGCACCCCTCGCTTTTTCCTGTGTGTTTATGGGCAGTCATGACACGGCGTAATAAAAGTTCCAAACACCAATTCTGTAGGGTTTATGTGCTCATCTCATTGTCGTAAACTTGTGCGTCTGCTCGTTCGTTGTCTATCTGTCTGCTGTCCGTCTGCTTCTCCTTTTTCTAAGATCTGTCACACATGGTATTAGAATTGCTCATGAGCCGGAGTACTAAGATAGGCTAAGGCCATTTAGATAGTTCACTACACGTGAAAGTCAATACAATTACACGGTGTCTTGAGAGGGTTACTTGATGCTTGCTCATCTGCTTTTTCATGATAATATAATACCCTTGATTTGGTCAATCACTTCTCGAAGTGCGCCGCACCTTCGACTTTTACTCGGAACGGCAGTCATTTCAACGATAAGTTGTTCACAGGACGACATGCGGATGCCAGCCGCTTGATAGCGCTGTCTCCTTTCTTTTTATGAAGGGCTATTGCCGCGCGACCGACCTGGTAGGGTTGAAAGTTCACTTATTCAGGAATGACTTATCGTTGAAGCCGGTGATCGTTACCCATAGATATTCGTAGTTGCTTCGGCCAGGGCTGGATGGCGATATTAAATCCACAACCTCCTTATACTTAACCAGTTTAGCTCCGCCCGCTACCGCGCGCATTGATAGAACTGACAATCGATGAAGCTTTAGGTTTCACCGCTAAATTATAGCTGCTTCGTTAAATGTATTACTGTCCGTTGCATAGGCTGCCCATCTTGGCTGTATCTCACTGTTTGATAAGCGCAGTGAAGTGCACAGCTAAAGTGATGATGTAAACAACCCACTATGCGTCGAGTATCGAGGTAATTTAGCGGTCGAATATCTCAAAACGGAATGCCTAGTATTCATTATCATATTTATTCGAGCATCCCATTCATCCTCAAGAACTCTAGAAGGTGTAGCGGTCGAAAGGTGTTTGAGTTTACAATTACAACGCTGATGAAATGATATTGAAATGAAAGGCATTATCTACAATCTGCTCTCTATTTTCTATTTCAAGTGCTCTCTACGTTCGTACGCATATCGTTACTATCAGTCCTCATCAGTCGTTATCACTTTTGACCCCCACCAAATATGTTCCGTCCCACCCCTATATCATGTCCCAAAATCAGCTCCTGACGACTGCTGCGAAGCGCACTATGAATTTCGTGAAATTTGTGTTTCAGCGCCTCTTATCTGCTCTTATCAGTCGTTATCACTTTGTGACCCCCACCAAATATGTTCCCGTCCCACCCCCTATATCATGCCCCAAAATCAGCTCCTGACGACTGCTGCGAAGCGCACTATGAATTTCGTGAAATTTGTGTTTCAGCGCCTCTTATCTGCTCTTATCAGTCGTTATCACTTTGACCCCCACCAAATATGTTCCGTCCCACCCCCTATATCATATCAAAAAATCAGCTCCTAACGACTGCTGCGACGCGTGCTATGAATTTCGTGACACACGCACACACACACACAAACAGACAGACATAGCGCTTTTATATATAGTAGGGATAATACGCCATAAACTAAAGGAAAGAGGCAAAGAAATAACGACCGTAATAAAAATAATCAATTAAAATGTTTGATAAATCATGTAAATCTCCTCTGGTATAGCTGACTTTTGGAAAATTGCGTTCTAGATAGCCTGACAGAGAAACGGCTCAAAAAATCCAGTTCTCTTTCAGGAATCAACGTGCCACGATCGCGTTTCCTTCCAGTGAAGAAATGCTCAGATTTGTTGCTGCTCATGTCAAATCTTTACGATATTGACCACGGAAGCTTGACGCTCTCCGAGCACAGATCATTCCCGACAACACCGCTGGTGAAATTGGGATCAAGCTTTGACAAGGTCTGTACTAGTGGAACTTCTGCTAAATGTGTTTTTTTTTCAATTTTTTTTCCATTTACTTTGCCACGAAAATTTTCCTTGTCTTCAAAAGGGTATGGGTCAGGAAATCCAGGTTGCAGCGGCGTGGCGGCATTGGAGCTTGACGCGCGGCATTTGTGGCGAAAGCTATCGTGTCTGATCGAGCACTCATCCTTGCGTGAGTGCTGGGTGGATTTTCGTAAGCCCGATTGGATGTCTTCCAATGAATTTTTGGCATTTTCTCTTACTTTTCCTTTTACTTCCTTTCCCATGAATGTCAGCTCTTGCCGGTTGCATTGTTGCAAATTCGTCCACCGATATATGGTGGTTCTGGGGTCGCAAGCAAAAAAGCATTTGACCAGCTGTAAATTTTATGAATTATTCCCGTAAAATGCAATATCGATGCAAAGTATTACTGGCCTATACGAGTTCGACAGTAAAATGCTGGCAGTGGACTGGCAAACAACAAGTGTAAAAATTCCGCAATCTTGGCATTCCGTCACACACCTCTTTCGGAATATTAAGAAGAATGTACTAAACGTATTCTGAAATGATTGCGATATGGTGCTTCAAGCTGCTCGAGTAGGTCCTTCATCGATTAGCTTGAGCATACTGTCATAGTTGATATAATTGTCATCAATATCGGAACTGATTGATAGTAACCATGATAATAATAGCTAACAACAAATGATAACTGATTGACTGCAGACGTCGTCATACAGTTAAAGTAGAACGCTTTAGTATTTGTAATCTCACTTTTTACTTTCAGGTATCAGATTTTTTGAAACGTTTCCAAGGCATCCCTGATCTGTTGGAACTCGACCATCTGACCGTTTCGGGAGATGTATGGTTTGGGAAAGATGTGTCACTAAAGGTTGGTTCTTGTCAATGTGAGACTTTGCGAATCGCTCAATTCGTCAGTGTCCGCGGTCGCGTCGGTCGCGTCGCCTACAACGAATGGAGTCATTGGTGTACGCGACGCGATCGCGAACGCTAGCGAATCGTTCGATTTGCAAAGTCTGAAATCTAACCTGAAACAACTATTTTTGAGAAGTTCATATTTTGTTGTACCCTACAGTAACGGTTGTTTGGGGGCACATTCCACGATTATAATTTGTAGGCGGTGGGGCTCATTCGAGAAACGGTGTGCTTCGTGGCCTTACAAAGAATAATTAACTTCAAAAACTGTTGAAAACCCCTCTTTATGACTGATCGTGAGCTGGGGCATTATATGAGACTACAAGGTTCAAAAGAGTGCATGTTAGGTAGAGCTCCGACAACGAGGGCACGAGAGAAGAAATAGGTGAGGGGAACGAAGACGGGGCGGAGCTCCCAACCAGGGTCAACCGTGGTGTTCGCACTTTCCAAAAACTTTCTGACCATCTCCCGCTTTAGGGTTCCCGATGCCCCCTCCTCTACCACCACCATCAGTCTTGGAAGGCTCCCTCATACGATCCCCCTTCCCTTTCTCCGACCACCACCCTCACCATCATGGCTGTTTCTATAGTATTTGATTCTGAGACCAGTCGACACAGCCCAACTCCGCCCACTTTTTCCTCCAAAACGGCCGTCGAGCGGGGGAGAGGGGGGGGATAAAACGGATCCGGTACCATGAAGCGACAAATCCACCAATTCTACCCCCTCGTTCGAATAGTGCGTGCAGACGGTTCATCCTGCTCCGAACATAGGTGATCGGGTCAGACTTTAGGGCCAGCATCTTCATCCTCAAGCCGCGTTCTGCCGTGCGATAACATATACTATCTCCATTTTGCACCTATGCCCTTCCTCAGCACCTTGGCCCAAATTACATGCAACTTTTGAAGACTGTGCCTTCAAATGAAAATTGCTCACATGAAAGGACTTTTTCAAGAAACAAGATGATAATTATTCCAGGGAACGGTCATCATCATTGCCAACCACGGAGATCGAATCGATATCCCACCTGGTTCAATTCTGGAAAATAAGATCGTCTCCGGTAATCTGCGTATCTTAGAACACTAAGTAGGTAGATTCCAGTGATCTAGTGTAATTGCCGTCTAGTTGGACCTCGTTTAAACTCTTATTGTGCCTGACAAATCCGTCTGTTGCCTTGTACCTTGGAAACACTACCAAAGCCACATTTTGAGAGAATCTGCGATGTTTCATGTCCATGTTCCAATCACTCGTTTATAGCTTGTATGGGAGCATAAACTCTGCCGCCTGCCGCGCGCGGTGTGGTGCGGCAGAATCGCGCGACATTCTCGGATCGGCCAATTGTCGCGCGATTTTATCGCTCACGAGATGCGACAATTTTGCGCGGCGCGGTGAGGGTTCAGCTCACCATACCCGTTTGCATTTAGCGATTTATTTATAGTTTAAAATGATTCACAAAATTTCTAGAATTCTTGACATAGTAACAGCAGCTATAGCATTACTACAGGTGTAGCGATTGTATTACTTGTAATGTTCAGTTCTATCCGCAAAATATATCCGGCAGAGTAGAATTGAATTGGCTGTCATTTTTTCTTCTCAAATCGCATGTTCTAATGTTTATGATGAGGAACAATTCAGATTCTCAAAGATTTTATGTATAGATTGTAAGTTCAAACAATAAAGTGGATTTTATTTTGAAGTGGTTTTTCCGAGGTTTTCTTCATTTCCAGGCGATTCAAAGAGTTAGATTGTGCATATGGATGGCCTAAGGCCGGCGCTTTGATTCAAAGTTTAATCCTTTAACAGTAGTTCCACTTTAGTTAGCCCTATTGAGTGATATCCAGTCTCCGTGGGGCATCAGGTGTATGCAGCATAGGTAGCAGCCTTTGTGAAAAAGCAAAAAGTGCCGGGGTTTAAAAATCATCCTGTCCCGTCGTCTTCATACATAACTTTATCCTGAAATACCCAACGAGACGTTATTAGTTGGCAGAAGGTGCCCTAAAAACGTCGTAAAAAAATGGGCGGCTCACAGCCCCGGTCGATCCACCATCGCGTGGTATCGCTCATTTGTTGTACCGTTTTCCGCTTGTTCTTTTCTTTCGCATCAATGTCTATTACCATTCGGCTGTTACCTCTTGGACCTCTCAAGCGTAGAACAGGGGGTATGTATTAAAGGCAAAAGTCGGGCTCAATAAGGGGGTATTATGGCGATTGAAACTGAGTATAGAGATGCGAAGTGGAACGACAGTGGAGAAAAAACTGAGAAAAACCGTCGACAAGGCCGTTAACAAAACCCTCTTTCCCACTAGCAGTGAAGGAGGCTGGCTTGGGGAAAGAGGCACGTACAAACAAGTTTTCTGGAGATGTCAGTCGTTCTATCGGTTGATACGGCAATCAACCTAGCTGATTTCACACGTTATGCCAGCCACGCACCACTTCCGGAGGTGGGCGGTCCTGGATTGACCAGGCGGCCCTGGATTGAAACCGAACGCCCCGGGGCCTTAACGGGGTTTTTCAAGGTGGAAGTTGCTGCAATGTGTGCAGCTACCCACATACAACCTCCAGGCACGGGAATTACTTCTCTAGCGTGCCTGAGCCCGACCTTTGCCTTTAAGATGCATTCCACGACTACTACTTTTTCTCGATCGATGCTGATGAGACGAAGAATGCGGGAGAGTACTTAGACCAAGATTCTCAAAACGAGTTTGTGGGGTCACAGCGGTCGATAATGGAGTTGTGGATAAGAAAACCATCCGTGAAGTCCTAAACAAGGACTTCTCTCGAAATAAGTAGGGGTGGGGCCGGACGAGTTGTGCGAATATGCTTGCTCCACGGTTCAACTAATTTGAACCAACCGCTACGCCGTAATCCACGTTGCGTATCATGGGGTGTGCGCTACGTAACTCGTCCAAATGCTAAGATTAGTCGCCAAAAGCTGACTTTGTAAGACCCTAGCGCCATTGTCGCGCACTTTCGAGCCGCGACAACGGCACATCTGTGCTTGGGCTACTCTATCCCACCCACTGAATAGATTCTTCGACACGACTTCTGCTGGGAGTGTTGCTTCAAAATCGATTGTGTGTGGACTGGATTCTAATGGTAAAAACGGTTCCAGAACACCTATACCTTGATCTGCATTTGGTATGAGCTCAGTTTCAATCAGACAACGGCTAGCCAGCTCAGCAGTAGAAACAGTGGGGAGGATCCACCACGCTTTACGTCCAAGCAATAACGCTCTCAACAGTTTTTACCGTCAGTCTGGGAAGAAAATATATGAACGGACTTGCTTTACTAGAATATTCGCACAAGCCTTTGCACCGGCCGGTTACCGACTGATCACATTCACTACGGAGGGGAGTTTAATGCGTGGCGGCAAGGATGAGATCATCACCTTTCACCAGTTAAACACAGCTTATACTGATTCAATTAATTTACCCTGAATCTTCCTTTGATGTCCGTCTTTGAGCAATTCATACGTTCTATAATTCGCCCTCCGTAGAAATAATTCCAAGGAAAGCGATTAGGTGATGAGGTGTCGCTCATCGCCAGGTTCCAAAATGTGCCCGTAAATGATTTGGCACTGATAAGACGGCCTATTGATCAGGAATCACAGCGCTGTTGCTCTGAGAACGAGCATGCAGAAGTGGCAGTTTCTGACTCATCTGCTTGATATCATTTGCCCTGCTCATGTTTCGAATTCATTTCACTTGCACTTGGGCGCTTGCACTTCCTGAGCAACACGCCTCTTGCCATCATCTCATAAGCGATTTCTACTTCCGAGCTTAACACTTACATACAATGACGTCAATTGGCTAAGCCATTTCAGATCCCGTTCCGTAATTTCACAACCCGGCTCACTCGAAGGAAATCTTGACCATTGGTAAGAGCCTCACGTCCTTGTGGAGCTAGACTTATTGTCGCATAATTAAATCTGAGCCATCCCTAAGCATTACCGAAAGCTTTTCGTGTTCCTTGTTTGTGTGACTGAACCGGCTTTCAAGATGGAGATGCAGTGGGACACCTACAACCCCTGCGAAAAGTAAAAATTACCTACCCTCATCCTATTCAAAAGCGCGAAAGCGATTGTAGTGGCAAGTGAGCTGCTTACCACACGCTCGCCAGGGACAAAGGTGCTATACAAGTGGGGTGGGCACGCCCAGCTTTTCACGCATGTCAAGTGACTGCCCCACCCCCCTAGATTGGCTACACTCCCCCTGGCTCACGAATTCCCCGATTCTCGTGACAGTATAGTAGCGGGCAGCAGTCCCACTTACATACATTTCTGTTCAAAAAATGCGGCGTGCCCACCCTACTTGTATAGCACCAAGGGTCGTGAGTCGCCCGGGCCAACCAAGCCTTCCATCCCTCCGGGGTCGGTTAATTGGTACCAGACTTGTCTGGGAGGATAAAAACACTGACTTGTACATCGGCTGGCCCCCGCAAGTCATTGTATAGGCCACATCGCATTCATTGTTATTTTTGCCATTACGATTGTGAGTGAAAGTAGAATGCATGGCCTATCCGAGAGGGATTGATCAACACCCAATGCCCAAATAATGATTCCATATAAGCTAATAAGGATAAAGCATTTGCCGTTGATCAATCCCTTTTTGGGATGCGGCACGCATTCTACTTCCATTTGTACATTCGTAGTGGCGTTTGAATGCGATGTGGCCTATACAATGACTTGCGGGGGCCAGCCGATGTACAAGTCAGTGTTTTTATCCTCCCAGACAAGTCTGGTACCAATTAACCGACCCCGGAGGGATGGAAGGCTTGGTTGGCCCGGCGACTCACGACCCAGGATTTGATCCCCGGACCGCTCGCGTGGTAAGCGTGCCACTTGCCACTACACCACTTCCGCCCTATGATTCCACGATAAAGTGGACAAGAGGGATTTTGCCTAGTAGAGATAGGCAGGCTTCTAATAATACGGGCCGACAGGAATTTGGCAGTGAAGGAAATGCCTGGCAACCTAGCATGGCCCTCCACGCGGCGCCATCGGTGCTGCACACCCACCGGCTGGTAACCTCTCTCCTGCCGTTCAGCAGAGAGAGCGTAGCGTTGAAGAGGGCAGCACCGATGAGAGTCGCATCAATGCAGAAATCAGCGGGCAAGGAAGGGAGCTTATTTCTCGAGTTCTGGGCCACTTCTCATGTGTTTTCCTTCATCTCAGCGCTCTTTGACACCTCTGCCTTGATTCTAATGGGCTA
>MU887795.1:0-10610 GCA_036418205.1 Ostertagia ostertagi
CTATGCTCATTGCCTTGGAACAGCAGATAACTGGCTAGCTCCATAAAATCAGAGTTTTCGGAGGATTCAATCATTTTTCAATTACTGCCGACCCTATTTTCATCAACCTTCCATTTCTTGTGCGACAACCGCTTAGCCAATCCTGGGCTGTGCCTTTAGAGTGGAGAAGAAGAAGCTAGCCTATCTAATTTCGGGATGATTTCAGCACAGATAACAGAGCTGACACATGCGCCACCTCCCATCCATCCAAAACTACCATTCTTGACTCAGAAACTGGATGCGCGAAGGTTTGAAGGTAGGGTGCCAAAACCCCGTGAACAGTAGGGAGTCGCTCTACCGCCACCGCTTCCTCGACGCGGTTTCTACCCTTGTGCTAACCGAAACTGGCAGTAGCGAAGACAAGAAGTTCCTCCAAGTCCGTTGGGAAAAGCTCATACGATTGGCCGCCAGATGAGTTCACAGGCCAGAAATACCATGTGATGATGGGCAGAAGGTTAGTGGATGAATGAAGAATGAAGGGGATGGGTCGCGATGGGCGCGGCGGTTTCTGAATGAGCAGCACTTGCCATGAGAACCATGATTCTATAATATTCTGAGATAAGACTAGCAGCAGTAGAGTACTGTTCGAAACAGCGTGGCGTTGACGTTGCTGAGCTCATTTTTGTAAACTGTATAATAAGGTTCCGAAGCAGCCCGGCTACCTAATATGAGTATAGAGGCTGCCAAAGGAGAAAACGTACCAACGTATGCTCAAGGTAGGTAAGTGAAATGCGGAGGTGCGCGTAGAACATATTACACATATGTTAGTAAAAGTTCAGCCCAATAAAGGATCAAAACAGATAAAGCATTCGGCGCTGATCGACACCGTTTCAGAATACGCCAGAAAATTCTACTTTCATCAGAATCGTAATGGCAATTTCAACGCGATTGGATAACAGGGACTTACAAGGGACAGTTGCTGTACAAGCCAGTGTTTTGTACTTATACTATACCTTCAGACTGAGAGAAAGATGGGAAGCTCGGTTTTTCCGAACGATGCATGACCCAAGATTTGACCCCGCACGTGATAAGCAGCGCTATTTGCCATTGCCCACTTCCACCCGTAACCCCTAGTTAGTTACATTTCTTGTTTATTTCTTCCGCATATTTCACGTGAAGTAAAAAACTATGACCGTAATTGAGAATTATTTCCCGTAAGAATAAGTAATGGTAAAATATCTGAATAAATATAGGACCCATATTGGTCAATGTACTCACACGTTTGCAGAGGGACTAACCAACATTGCAATCCCAAAAAATAATGTGTAACAAAGTACTGCCGCAAGTTGAACAGCCACGTAAGCCGCTCTATATTTATGAGTCAGATGAGAACTGAAATATGGTTGTAAAACCTTTTTTTTCGTAAAAAAAACATTAATTCATTCAAGGCCCAGGAAAGGTTAAAATGTCGCTGCTGCACAAGTCTGCTCTCACATCATACTCTAAGTAACGTGAAGGGTGCGAATTATGAATCGGGACATTCAAGATTCGATGAAATTTTAGGGACAGTAGTAATCCCCCCAAACTGGAGGTTAAGAATAACAGTCATATTCCTATGGACGAAAGAACGATTTTGAAGTTGGAAGGTAACCAGATCTGAAACGCGCAACTTCGCGACATCGTAAGCAAAACTTCGTCCCTCCACGAGACCGAACCCAGACAATGCGCAACTGAACCGCTATCGTTGCCACTGCACCACGGAGCAGTAGCACTCCCTTCTGAGGAGAAGCTGATCACATTAGGATGGCTCAGGCTGTTTGCAAAAAACTCGCACCGAGCGGTATCGATCTGCCTACATTCCGGTGACGGCGTAGAGGCCTGGCACTGTACCATACGGTGTACAAGAGCGAAAAGTGGAAACATATCTTGAACTTCAAGCGGTGTAGATCCAGCGGCCTTATTGAGCCATTGATAATTTGTCATAGTGGAAGTGGTGAGCCCCACGTTGCCTGCACACCTTGCGTCACACACGGGTCCGAACCAGGGTCGGTCCTATCGTTGCTACATTCCTGAATTTTTTTACGACCCCCCCTCTCGGAAAGTGTTGTTCTTTGGACTCCTGAGGCCAAGATTCCGCTCAGACCAACTTAAATAGACTTTAGCGTGGCTAGAAGTGCGTGGAACGCCCGCACAAAGGACGCGCTACGTTCCTGCATCAAAACTCGTCACTAAGACGCAAGGCAGTTTTTTGGCTTATTCTACAGCACAGTCGCGCTCCGCCCATCGCGACATCTTGTTTGAGTGCCAAATTTGGCTGTCTGCTGATGTCTTTCTACTCGGGCTTCTCTACCGCTCTACATTGTCTCTCATCTCTCTGCCTTTTTCTCTACTCAGTCGGCGGTCCGGTCCTTTCCACTCCTCCTTTGGCTTTGATTGGAATTGAATTATCTCATCAATTTAATCTTGGACCTTGCCTTTGAATGCACCGCACATCCCATTTTCTGGTCGCAGTGCATTTGCATGTTTTGCTTTAGAGCCATTTATGGATGTATTTATGGACAGATCTTCATTTTATCGCTGCCTAAACGAAACTGGAATTGTCCGACGCCCCCAAAATCACCAAACAACCGATTTAGTCTACAAATCTGAATGAAACAATATCTTCCGTTTACGTTACAAACTTGTTATGCTTCACACTAGTTGTCTGCACTACAGTGTCTGCAATATCGCTCTGCTTCGAACCAACTTAGCGATTTCGGGAATGGGCTGTCGCGCTCTGTGGAGAGATTCAGCAGTGGCAACATCCACACTATGGTAGTGTTCAACATTCAATTAATTTTTCATTTCATTTTTCATTTTCTCGATTCTGTATTGTTTCACGGAATTGTGCATCCGCTACCAGCAGTAGCGTTAAACTGACTAAAATATCAGAAATTGTTGTTAAAACGTTCTTCCCCGACTGATTTTTTTTGTGGCGACTTGGCATTATCAGTACACTTTTTCTACAAAAAGTGAATTTTGCCCACTATTCATATTGTTTTCAGCCACGCTCTTCTTTTCAAAATTATTCACTGCCTTTGATACTCTTACATGCAGATACATTATATACCATTCCTAACCATTCGTGCTATCAGTCACATATTTTTGCACAGAAAGTCAATCTACATCTTCCAGCAAATCTTGTAAGGACCTCTGATAGGGTAGTTATAGGCTGACAAAGACACTTAAGAATCAGGTTTAATCAGACCATCAGGTTCAGCTGGGGAAAAAAGTTTTTTTTTATTTCTTGCTTCGGAACGACAGATTAAATTTCCACTCAACTTGATAAATTCTTTAGGCTGTCGGAAAAGTCTGCGCATTCTGTTCTTCATCTTGCGAAATCTTGGATCGTTTTGAAATATTCACTGTAAAGCGTATGTGAGCGGTGGTCAATGCTCTCTCCAGAGCATTTCTGTCGTAGCATTTTGCAGCGTTTTAGAAGCTGGAAAAAATCGTTTTTCACTAAAGGCATGTTAGACTGTTCCTGCTTTCACAAGCCGCTGTACAGATCGTTGATCGTGATCAGCCTGACAGTTGTTTTTGGTTGGTTCAGTACAACCCTTATTGGCACCATTGCACAGGTCTTCCATCTCAATATCGCCAGAGTAGAAGTGGATTAAGCGGCAGGAGTATTTGTAAACACAGCATGTGCAATCAATTTTTTTATTTATACTATGCTGTCAGGTGAGCAGCTGAGGTTGCGTTATGCGTACGTAAAATATTGAAAACGATTTTGGAGTGAGTAAGTGGTTCATTTTGCACCTTAGCTGCGGGGAAAATAGGATTCGCTTGCTATGAAAAGCGCGCTCCCTGCGAATATTCTTTAAGTCCTGCACCGCAAACGGTAATTTTGCCAGCCGTAATCCTTGACGGAATTCGATGTCAACATTTTGCTCGACAGCGGTCAATTGCTTCATACTGAGGTTCATGAAAAACGAAAAGAACTAACGCAGATTTCATTACTGAGTCCAAATCTATGGTATCATGCTCTTCAAGGAGACCATTCATAATTTCTAGGCTCCGAAAGTCACTCCGTGACATTGATTTTATTCGTGAACCTACCAATATTGTTGCCCTGTAGTTTTACACGCACATCCATAGATATAAAGCAGCGTTCTTCAGAAGCATGGAAGATTATCGAGACCAATAATCCTTCTATTTTATAAAGCGCTAACTTTGTGTGTCGGTTTGTGTATCTGTATGTGTGTGTGTGTGTGTGTGTATGTATGTGTGTGTCCGTCCGCAAAATGAAGTGAGTGAGAAGGAAGCTCATGGGATAAACAAACCGCTAACAAATCGGGTAGCTTACAGGATTTGAGATATCAATGTTTTGTAGCAGGATAGTTGTGATAACACTCTTAGGGCTATATAAACACCTGCTTAGCACACTTCCGTTCATTCCACATGGTGCTGCAGTGGCAGCTGGAGGGCAGTGGAGAGAGGAAGGGAGGATGAGGAAGGGAAGCGAAAAATCTACCGTCATATCATGATTGTGTCCCTTCTACTGTATGAAACACCATTGTGTTGCATACGCGTCACTTCCAGGAGGTGTTGGTGTCACAGGAGGAAGGGACCATAGCGGAGGATAGAAAGCTTGCGCAGGAAAGGAAGGTCCCGGCGGTTGACGGGGGACGGGGACTAATCTGGTGATGAAAAAAGCAGATGATTACTCTCCCACCTCACTATTTCTCTGAGGAATGCCACTTATTTTCCTCCTAGACTTACGACGGCAAATCGACGAGATATTAAAAACCACGAATCCGTTGTCTAGGATGGTCGACTTCATACGCGAAGACGCTTTGATGCTTTGCACGGTGTTATCGTACAAGCCGCTTCAAGGTTTTAATTCGGATGCATACGCATTCGCCAGAGCTAACTGGTTCTGCCGTTGATGTAGAATAAGAGCAATATGATTAAGAAGGATTTCTATGGAATCCAAGTGCATCACTCTTATTATAGGAACTTCGAGATTTTTCACTGACTCCCCACACACGAGTATTGATAGCTCGTATCCTCCAAATGCGGGAAATCCGTTCGAGTTCTTTTGTTCGTGGTGGAAGGATGGGTATGACGCTGACGCCGTATACGAGTTTGATGCACAAGTGATGTTTCTTGTCCGATTCAATGAGAGCTCGTTTTTGGGAAGCACTGTTTTATGACAATACAAATTTTCTTTATAATGCTGCAATATCCTACTCATATTCTTAAACGGAAAATTCTCAGTTTTCTAGGAGCTCTAAAAAGGTCTCAGCTCGCACTCCGAACGAAAAGAAAGAGCGAGATGCGCTTAAAAGTATTGTCAAAATTCAGTGCTGGCGGAGAACAAGTGTTGTTCCTTTACTCGTAAAGGTAAGATTCCGGCTCAGACCAACTTAAAATAGACTTTAGGCGTGGCTAGAAGTGCGTGGAACGCCCGCACAAAGGACGCGCTACGTTCCTGCATCAAAACTCGTCACTAAGACGCAAGGCGGTTTTTGGCTTATTCTACCAGTACAGTCGCGCTCCGCCCATCGCTCGACATCTTGTTTGAGTCGCAATGCTGATCTGCTATGCTCTCTCTACTCGGGCTTCTCAAACGCTCTCTACGTTTACATTGTCTTCTCATCTCTCTGCCTTTTTCTCCACTCAGTCGGCGGTCCGGTCCTTTCCACTCCTACTTTCGCTTTGATTGGAATTGAATTACCTCATCAATTTAATCTTGGACCTTGCCTTTGAATGCACCGCACATCCATTTTCTGGTCGCAGTGCCATTTGACTGCATATCTGGTTTGGAGCCATTTATGGATGAACTGGTTTGTCCTCCTCCCCCCCCCTAAGGAAATATTGTGCCACTACAAACTAAACACTAAGCCGGAGGGGAACTGGCGGGAGAGATGCCCAGGTTTTCGATCAATGGGTTCACGGGAGCAATAATCTCGTTCGAATCATTTGCTGCGATCCTGGCGCCTTTAATCAGACATTGGGATCTCGATCTAATGACCCTAACGGACTTTCAAATTTCAGCTGAATTTTTTTGCGTTTAGGAGGGCACTTCTCTCAACAACGGGCGATATTACCCTTGACTGAACAAAGAGATTTTTGTATCAGCTGATCTTCTAATTGCGGTCTGTTCGCGAAATGATATTACATTAAGATAAATCGGGTAATAATAAAAGCAATTGCCTATTCGGGGCGCCCATGGGATTCAATGCCACGTAATGTTGTGGATGCGATACTGCTCAACAGCTTAGCATATAAGGCATCCAGCGAGCATGCTCTGCCACCTCTGCCACAAGTGTTGGCGTCGCTTTCCAGGTGAAAAAATGGGTAGAACATATCGGCCGCTGATAAGAAGGAACTAAACGACAGAGTTCTTGATCTGTCGCTATGCAACGACACCTGCTTTTATTTATAAAACATCCATACTGTAAATTTCACTGAATTTCAATAAAATGCTGACATAACAAAAGTAAGTGGATGCAGCGCAGGGGTGATACCGTTAGAAAAAAGGTAAATGGCCGGCAATTCAGGCAAGACGCCAGTGAATAAAGGAGTATGCTCTCTGAGAAAGCATATATATGATACTGGTAGGGCTGATTTTTACTGAAATTATGGTTAAGTTTTCCAATAAACTACTGTGGCATTTCAGCACGAGAATATCGTTCTTCGTCTTTCAAAAGCTTTTTGTTTTAAGTCAAAGAAACATGTATTATTTGCGAGTGTCGCAAACTGCAACACCTCCTCAGCAACGCACACTTGCTCCAACTACTAGAGCAAGAGAGTTAGCCACCATTGCTTCGTGTTAGTCCTTGCACATACATTTTGCTGTTTTTGCTTGGCTATGAATAAACGGCTCACCTAATCTAAGGCAGGTTTTTTGCGGAGAGAACTTGATGCGAACAGGTGAGAGTGCGAAGTGTTGTATTTGTATGCTGCCAGATTATAATCAACGATTTATAAGGGATTTGTGTTGGATTCCAATGGACAGTTGATAGAATGCAACCTACAGAACAAAATTCATCGAGAAATGATAGCGTATCTCGAGACCAAATCGTGATGAAGAATGGTGCTATAAATTTAAAGATACTTCCTGTTAGAGTCCCTGTCTTTCTAAACTTCTATGTTTAAACTTTACATTCACATGTGAAAAATTCTACTATATGTGCAAGTTCTTGTCCACTTTTTCACAACCATATCTGATTGCCAGTTGCTCTATGAAAAAAATTTTCGAGCTTAAAAAATTGATTCGATATTTTCGCTTGAATTCCTCAAGACGATTGCTTGATTGGAAAGAGTGTCGGATGGCTCGGCAAATCTCTTGAATATTTATATGGCATATTTCCTTATTTGTTTAACACCGACATATGTCTGGAAAGGAGACAAGATTCCACCCCAATCACGGAACAAACATATTCTTCCAAAGATTACGGAGGATTCAAGGATCCTTACTTCGTGAACTCAAAAGCTCCATTTTTCGCACGACATAGCTTCAGTGAATATTGAAACGTTGGAGACCGCGCATGTTTACGTTTTGTGGCCACGTGGTACTTCAGCGGAATTTTTGGGAATCTCATCAAGCAAATTGGAATTAAAAACCTAATGCATGATGCGGAAGAAACCTTATCAACTGCGATGGAAAAGAAAATGAATGAAAAACAGTATCATTGTTTTCCAAAAATGTGGGCAGAAGGTCCAAGCGGTTGGCGGATGCAACCAACATGCTGGCATGGCGTCGCAAAGGTGTTAAATGAGTGCGTGTTCACAGTCGCTAAGGCAAGAAGGGAAAGTAGTTCAGCGTTAGTTCGACTGACATCTGGATTATCATAGCTTCTCGAAATATTGTAAGAAGCAAAACGCGGAGGTTTCGAGGGTGGAGGGCGTGCCCGTAACGGCTCGGCAAAGACCCTCCCGTCCCGTCCAACCCTGGTCCCTCTCCCGACCAGGGTCAACCGTCCGTTCGAACTGTTCGAACGAAGGGGTCGCATTTTGGTCGGAAGGGGGTCGCAATTTCGAGGACTGCCAGCCACAGGCGCGTGCGTGGCGTATCCGAGGGCAAGAATTGTTTGTGCAGACCGCATTAGATTCGATTAATTATGCACAGAGAGACAGTTTTAGGCAAATTACGGTGTTTTCCTTGAGGAATAAAGAACAGTTGAATGCATCCCTATGAAAGGTTTGACTTCTCGGGGCTGAAATTAAAGTTCTTCGGGACCTAATTTTCTGAGGACGATTCTTCCAGACAACGGTAAAACACATAAGAAAGCAGAAATCTCGTAGTCTTCAAAAATGTCTTCGCCCCTCTCCAAACAAGTTCTTTGAAGGAAGTTAATTGTGCTGAAAGCTCAAAAACACGCATGTGCTGCTCAAAAACCCATGGGAACAGAATGTTCGAACGTGTGATTTTCTCGTAAAATGGTTTTTGGAAAAGGGTTTGGTGCTTGTTAGAAAGAGCAAATCCTGCGCTTTCACCCCATGAAAAAAGTGCATCACAGAAATGAAAATGAAGTGAGTTATGGTCGCTGAAAGCCCAAAAACTCGCTTTTGCACGAAAAATGTTCGAACGGGACAATTTTTTGAAAAAGGGACAATCACTAAACTTTTTATACTATTTTGTTAGAGAAATATTTGAAGTTTCTGAAACTTTTTACAGATTTCCAAAATGTCGCATACGAAAGATTTTATGGGCCTTCAAAGTTGAAGGTGCGCCTTCTTAGAATTTTGGGTTTTCCACTTCTAACAGAAGTACTTTCCGGAGAGTTAGGCAATCCTTGTAGTTTTCTGAAAGCGCACCTCAGGCACAATCAAAATCTACCTCAACAAGTCAAAAAAATACGTCCCAAGAAAGTTATTCCCCTCTAAAATTTTTTTCGCCGCGTCCCGTTCTTCCAGCGCCCGGGTGATACCTGCCGCGCTCCAAGGCCGACGCGACGACGCGCAGACGCTTTCTGGCGCAACGGATTCATGTCTAGCACTCTTATTAACAAAAACAGGGGGTCGCAACTGGACCCCCTCGAGAGCTAGGGGGTCGCAAAAATCCCGAAAATGTTCGAACGTGACGGTTGACCCTGCTTCCACTCATTTTGCTTACTAACTTATTTGGGTCCCTCAGATTTGATAGCGCGCAGTTAGCTACACAATTAACCTCAAGAAAACGACGACTTTTTTAGAAGGGCGAAGCGTCACACAATGATATGGTTCATATCTCGCTCTAAGATGCTGGATTGTTAATGTTTCAACACTTTTTTGTACACCCAAAAACGACATTAATATTGCAACAACCAATATACCGAAAAAATTTTTTGACCCTTGTTCCGCTACTTCCTTCGGCCGTTCCTTCCAACTTGATTGAATCATTTCGGGAGAGTTCCAAAGGAAGTCTTATGGCTCTTGATAATTCCAGCTTTGCGCAGTGGAATCCCTTAAGAATTTCTGCTTTTCTTCCATTTTTGAAAATTTAATCTATGTGTTCAAGCCTGCTATGCACCACACTTTGCATCGCTCGAGCTGACGCTTTTCAATCAGTCGTTGGTCCTTCTTATTCTCCTCATTCAATTGCATTTTTTACGAAGGAGCGGAGAACGATTAAGTGGGACTTTTGCCCTGGGGTTGGGATGCACACGGTCTGCTGATGTTCAGATCCAAGCCTCTTGGGAAGAGATTGGTCAGGGGTGCATATGTCTGAAATGCCGTCTGTCTAGTTAAATAAAGCCATACACCAACTAGAGATAAGGAATTCACTTTCACTTTTCAAAAACGTTTGGGTACTTTTTAGAAAGCTTGAATCCTGTAGTTTCTCATACCGGGTTCAGCTTCCCAAATAAATGAGTTTGAAGGAAGTTATGGTCGTTTAAATATTGAAAAGTCGCGTTTGCACAGAAAAAAGTTCAACGTGTTAAATTTTTACTTAAATTAGCTTTCGATATGATTTTCAGAGTATTTGGATGAACGAGACAATTGGAATTGATTTCTTATAATCTTGAATAACTACGGAGCGACATAAAGATCGAATATGAAGAAAGTTATAGCCCGAAAAAGAGGAAGGTGGAAATTGTAGTGCAAACTCATTTCCTGCTCAATAACTTAATTATTTCAGATTGTTTAAGAACAAATCCGCTCCTTGAGAAGGATGACCCTTGCTGATCCAAAATCCACCTCCGTCTTGCGAGAAACCTGAAATTTTCCAAGGAAAAGTTCCTATACTTCTCGATTTCCCATTTCGACACCTGCTCCCATTCAACAAACGCGCCCCATTGCAGCACCCAGCGCGCGATTCAATACATTCGAAACCTGTCAACACGCGTTTCCACTACCTTCTCGGCATTCTCAATCATTTCCCCCACTTCTCCATAATATGACGCCACAACCCACCCGTTTTCTCCAGCGGAGAATGCTTAATGACGTACTCTGAATCTCCTATGAAAACTCACCAGTAGGATTTTGGGCACAATGTGGCTGGGGGGGGGACACTCTGTAGAAACGTCTCTGGGACTAAGCCTGCGCATTTTGTTTAGTCCTGATCTCGTGAAGGATGTACTTCACTTTGATTAGTCCTGATCTCGTGAAGTTTGAAATGTTCTATTATTTTATACTTTTCCAGTGTGTGAAAAGAAACC